>JADRCC010158673.1:0-10373 GCA_019843855.1 Hylomyscus alleni
TTTGCTATGCCCCTCATAAGCCTCCTTAACCGAGCCTGGAATGGATTTTCACCATTTTCTATGTCTGAGCAAAGGGTAAGTGCAAAAGACTATGAGAGCCATCCATGAACACTTAAGTGAGGGGGTTATTGGCTACAAGGCAAAAAGGCAGACTTCCTTCTTTGAATGACTAGACAGGACAAGAACGTAGACACTTGAGAATGCTCTGCATGTCATGAAGAGGCTGTCAAAGATCTGAAAATTCAGAGCTGTTCATATAGAAATAAATTTAATGCAAGAGTAAGAGTACATGAGAAAGTGTTTGTTGATTATTCCTAATCTCAGTCTGAAAAATACATCTTAAAGGAACAAACCTGGGTGGAATTTTTTTCTAAGTTCCTTGTAACACAGCTGAAGAGTGTTTCTAAAAGCAAATGTCTGATGGCACCGTGAAAGACAATCAAGGTTGAAATAGGAGCATGGGAACTTTTATGGGAAAGAAGATAGAAAATAAGACAGAATAAATCAACATAGGAATTAAATCTGGAGAGGAAAGAGACAGAAGTATAGGAGTTGGCTTCACTGGCAAAGCACATGCCCTCCAAGGATCAGAGTTTGGACCTCAGAACCTATGTGAAAACCAAGGAAGTGCAGAGGTCAACCTATGGGAGACAGAGGAAGGAAGTTCTTTCTAGAGTAGCTGACTAGGTAGACTACCTTAACCAGCATCCCCGAGCTCTGTGTTCAAGAGAGATACTTTGCTCTTATATGTACGGTGTAGAATGATTGAGAATGGTATACCACCTCCATGCAGACATCTGTGTCCTGACACACATGTAAATGTGCATGTGCATCAGATATGCATACAGATGCAGAAAAGAAGACGGGTCAGAAAAGACAGTACAAGAATAAATAGAAGTAATAATAGAGGAAAACTTCACTGCAATGGGATGGCAAGAAAACAGAAAAATGTACTAAAATAAAAGTATTAAAATGATCTCAAAAACAAGGATAAATACAACACAAATTTTATCACAAGGAAAAATGAGTCACTGGTTTAAGTTGAATAGAATGCTTAAAATTAAATAGGATATTAATCTGTCATGTAAGAGAGGTAGTGTGGATAAAGTAACATAAGAGGGTTGAAAAATTCAAGCAGTGGGAATCTTGTGTAGGGAAACATAAGACAAACAAATCAGGCAGCAGACATTGCTGTCAAATAAATCGAGACTAGGATTAAAACCATGTAAGGAGATTGAGAAGCACTTATAGAAACCTGTAAGATCATTTTTATATTGATAAATATTGATACACAATGAAAACATGGGCTCACAGATTCACATGTTGAACATAATATCCACAAAGGAACCAGTTAATCTTAGAACAATTTAGAGAAAATTAATAGTCCCATCATGCTAGATTTGACTGCTGTACTACCAATTTATGAAAATAGAAGTAGAGAATAAAAAAATTGAGACAAGAAAAAGAAAACACAAGTAAAGACCAAGGGGCCAAGGGTATAAAGCAAGCTGAATTTTTACATGAGGGATCCATTTTATGTGCTTGGAGATGAGGTACTTTCTTTTCAAGTGTCCTTGGAACACTCATAAACATTGAATTATTCACCCTCTATGCCACAAAGAACATCTCAATAAGAAATGTCCCCCAGGACCAAACAGAAAGTGTCCTGACCACAGCACAGCATCTGACTGAAACCTCTAATAAAAACTAACCAATAAAGCACCAAGTCATTACACAAGGCCCTGGGTGAACTCTTAGCCTCTCACTCAGACTATTACAGCCTTGACTTTGAGGATAGGCATTTTGTGCTCGGCGCTGTTGTAATTTTTCACAACAAGAGGAACAATCTGAAATAATATATCCCAGCAGGGGAGCATAGAAATTTACTGCAGGCAACCTCACATTAGTTTCCAGAAAGAAGAAAATATATCAAATGCTTTTTAAAAATACAGAAGTAAGATGTAGAAAGTCTCTCTAATAGTCATTCTGCCCAATTCATACTTTGCAGAGGATGGGATGGAGATTCAGAGAGAAGAAGGTTTTGCTCCTCAAAGCACAGGTAATGAAATTTGTCTGAATCGACCTAGAGTTTCCTGACTGAGCTCTCAGTCTCTCCTGCTTCAGGCTCCATCCTGGAGCAGCAACTGGGCACAGGTTGAATATTCACGTGTCCCCAGAGCTGAGCAACTGTAGTGTGCTCATTTGCCTCCCAGAGGTGAGACTGGTTGCTTTGAGTGGGCTCCCTGGAGCCAGAAAGCCTGCTCATTTTGCAAGGACAGCTGAAGCAATATGGTTGCCATTATTAGAATCAGAATCACAGGCCTTCTACCTCTGCCAGATAACCTGCCTAAGAACCTCTGACATCATTAAACGCTGGAACCTTTAAACTGTAAACGTGTGCTGGGAGCTGTTTTCTGGAATGCTCTTGTGAACTCTTTTTGTCGAGGATCATTTTTGTTCTTTTTCCTTTAGGTTCTGACCTGTTTTCTCTTCTACTTGTTCTCTAGAAGTCCAGATACATTGAAGCCTCTGCCTCCACCCTTTGACTTGGGCTGCTGAGAGCCCCATATGTTTCTAAGTCACACCAGGTGGGCAGCTGCTTTTCTACAACATTGGGCTGAGTTACGTTTTCTCAATTGTTCGGGTAGACTGAAGCTGCATATCGTACCTTATTACCAGAGCAGAGACCAGAGATGTAAAACTCATGCTTGATTCTCTGAGCTCTGCTGAGCTAACTGTTTCAAAGGGGACCTTGTTTCTGGCCATGAACTTATGAACTGAAGACTTTATGAAATACAATCCTCATTGTTATTATAACGTAATCCTCTTTTGCTTACCCACCCAATATTTCTCTAACAGCCATTTCTTCCTTTCTTTTACTGATAAAATAGCTCTAGATATGGAGGCTAGTAGTAGCCATCCACTGCTCCCATATTTCTGGTGAAATGGCAGAGCCCAAAGCTCACAGAAGCAGGTTCTGCCTCTAAATTCTCAGTGGTGAGCATGATGTGATGCCCACGGAGAACCTCTGGGTACAAGCATATCTCCTGAAACACTGACATCTTAGTTGAATTCTTTTGGATAAATCCTATGGGGGAAGATCAATGACATGCAAGGAGCATTAGAATAAGAAGACATTTCAGAGAACTTGGGCTCCACTGTCTCAATTTGAATTGCTGTATCACAAATCACCCCCAAACTTAGCTTAGTTACAACTTACTGTCTTCAAGTTCTGTGGTTTAGTTGAAGCTTTGTAAAGTTATCTTTGTTTGCCCCAGGTCTGGCTAAAAACCCTGGCTTTATTCCATCTGGCCCCTCTCCATGCGGTCACTCACCGTTCAATTATCTGACTTGAATGTCTTCAGTTAGAGGATAGATTCCAAGGGACAGACAGAAGAAGCTAGCCAGCTGCTACATTTGGATGGTTGAGTCCAGTCAGCTTCTTGGGGAGGGGAGGTGGATGAGAGAGTGCCATGAGCTTCCAAGAACAGAAGGGATGCTGACACTGTTGTTACAGACAATCCACCACATTCCCTGTTTTTCAGACAGACATAACTTGAACCTTCAGCACTGAGTAATGCATAGTTGGACATTCTCCTGAGTACTATGAGAAAAGAGCTTACATGGCCAACTTTTGATGAGAGTATTGCAGTTTCCTCTAAGACTGATTCAAAATCACCAGGGAGACAGAAGCTACAATGACAAGAGGTTTAGCACATGGGAGAGAGATGTGCAGTTCAATCTGCTCTGCCAGTCTCACAGCTGTGGCTCATCCTTTACGTTCATGTTTTCATTTGAATTTCTAATAACCTTCCCCCCATACATCAAGATGGTCTTTTATATATGTTGAGTGACTTACTCAAGTTTCTTCCTGAATACCAATTTCAATCTTTCAGTGTGTTAAGAAAATATCAGAACATGAAGGATTGAGGTGCTTCACTCCCATACTGAAAGGCTGCACTATGCCTCATGAGAATGGCAACAAGATATTGAAGCAGTGCTCAAGATCTGGCGATATTTTTCTAGGCAGGAAATGCTTTGGTCTTTGAGGTTCTTCAGAAGACTTGTAGATGAGGAGTTAAATTTTCTGGCTACTTTTATTTTTCCTTTGCTCATTTGGGAGAGGTTCAGTAGATTAATGGAGTTCTTTGGAGAACGTTATTGTGTTGAACATTGTGTTTTATATACTCTTACAAGCTACTTTCTTCTGGACCAAGTCACAAGGGCATCTGAATGTTGGGTTTTAGTTGAGAAAGAAGATGAAAATGGGGTGCTGCTGTAATAGAAGTCAAAGGTTGGGTCTTACTGATTACCCAGTGTGAGGGCAAGTCTCTGCCTTATGCCTTTATTGTAATCTTTTTGGGGGCTAGAAATGCAAAGCTTTGGAAATCTAACAAATAGATCCATTAAAACTCAGTTGAGACCTCATCATATCAACTATATACATAACATGTCCTAAGACCTTGAGGTCAATAGTTAGATGAGCTCCTTCGGTATAAATGTTACTCAGTGCAGCATCTTGAAGACTTATTTTAGGCTTAATAGAGAGATTATAAGGATTAATTCAGTTTGTGCTAAATATTTAACTAGAGAGGGAGCTCTTATTAATCAATTTTTTCCATGTCTGAGTGTGTGCACATCTTCTGTGTTAACAACATCAGCATCTCCTAAGGTGGAGGTGCTCACAACATACTCTTAAAATGCTTCCTTAGCTGAAGAGTTGGAGAGACTCTAATGGTAAATAATATAGATAAAGTAGAAATGACTGGCATGACCTTACTGGGGAGCTTTTCCCTTTGCAAGACTTTCCTAATGATGAGGAAACAACCACTATTAACTCAGTGGCTTACAACAACACAGACTTATTCTCTTACAGTTTTGTAGGTTAGAAGTCTAATGCTGGTCAGAAGGCTGCATTTCTTTGGAATTTTTAGAGAAAAATCCATTTCTTTGTCTTTTCTCACTTTAGAACCTGTCTCTGATCTTTATCTAGTGTACTCAACATCTGTGGTTGTCACTTGATGGCCTCTGTGATTCTTACATCCTGGTTCCTTCTTGTAAGGACCACATGATAGCACTGGGGCCAGAGGAAAACTTTAGATGTTGAGTTCAGGTGACATCTGCCTTTGTTTTGGGACAGGTTATTTCACTTGTTCTGTAACTAACCAAGTAGGCTAGGCTGACTGGTTTCAGGATCCACTTGTCTCTGCCTTCCTAGCACTGGGATTATAAGTATACTACTATGTATCAGATCAGAATGGGAACAAATGTGGATCCTTGTGCTTGCAAATCCTTCACTTTACCAACTGAGCTATCGTTTCATTCCTCCTCCCTCCATTCTCTCTCTCCTCCCTCCATTCTTTTGTCTTTCTTTCCTCCTTAATGTTTAAAATACATTCATTCCAAGCTCTCTGTTTTGTTTCATAATAAAGTACAAGTATTGTTTAAAAACAAGGGTTACCATTTTTAAGGTTTCAACTCATAATATTTTATTAATTTGCTTACATATTTATTAGTTTTTTGGAGGAATTTCATACATTTTGATCATATTCAACCCTTTCCTCAAACTCTCCATGACACCCCTTTTCATTTTTCTAAAATTTTTATTAGATACTTTCCTTATTTACATTTCAAATGTTAATCCCTTTCCTGTTTTCCCCTCCGAAAAATACTCCTATTCTGTCCCCCTCCCCCTGCTCACCAACCCACCCTCTCCCACTTTCCGCCTCTGGAATTCCCCTACACTGGGGCATAGAGCCTTCATAGGACCAAGGACCTCTCCTCCCAGATGGAGCCATGAGACACCCCTTTTCTGTCCATCCAACATAGTACTCCCTTTTTATTATTTTTTGAAACTTATAAAGTCCAGTTTGTGCTGCCTATATATACTCTTAGATATGTGGCTTTCCACTGGAGCATGGTCAAATACTAGGAAAATGGCCACACATTTATGGAAACTATTTTCCCTCTCCCAGATGCTATCAGTTACCAATAGATCCTCAGGTAGGTGTGGGACTCTAGACTTTTGTCTGGCTTGTGCTTACAAGGTCTTGTGCAAGTTGATATAACCACTGTAACATCATATGCAGTTGGCCTGCTGTGTCCAGAACACTGTTCCCTTGTAGTCATTTCATTGTCACTGACTCTTACATTCTTTCCACTCCTTCTTCCAAGCAGTGATCCCTGAGTCATGGAAGAGGCAGATGTTATAGAGATATCTTATTTAGGGTTGAACATTCTTGGTCTCTTATTCTCTGTAACCCAGCCAGTTGCATGTCTCTGTGTTAACTGCCATCTATCGCAAAATGAAGCCTCTAATTTGGCAGAGCTGTACGTATGAATGAGAATTATGTGGGTACATCTGTTTAATGTTAAAGAAAGTGCTAATGAGGTCTTTACCATGAACACTTTTGGCCACCTGAAAGTGGCCTGCTGTTGTACTGCTTAATATTTGTTATCATCTTTTTTGGTACTTGCTCTAGTAAGTGAGTCATGCTGTGAGTAGACTACTTTTACATCATTTTCTCCCATTTCCTAGGGCCACTTTAATCTGTGGATTTCTGAAATGTGAGGCTTACTGAGAACAGATATGGGCCATTCTAAAGACAATACCCTCTTGAACTTTCAATGTTCCAGTTAATCCCTCTCCCCTATATTAATGAAAGATACCATCTGAGAAACAGTTACTGGGTTTGGGTTTTCTTGAACAAAATTCCACCAAAGAATACTCTCCCTAACTGGAATGGAAGAACATTTTGTAGCTCCTTTGAAGATGTGGTAAAGTTTTTGTACAGGTAACGTTTGAACTATTTAGTAAAAGACACATAATAATTATCTGCATAAGAAGATGGGGAGAAGATATACAGGGAAGTATAAATTTGACTGCTTACATAAAATCAAGGAGCTGGACTTGATGTCTCCACATCATCTTGTTGAAAATGGGCATCATAGATTTCTTGGACCATAGAAATTCTGTTGCTTTGGAGGATATGCATCAAGACTCTGATTTAGCCTCCCCTGCCCATCTTTATCAGGCTGGCTGGCACATATTTTCTGTCAATAGAACTTATTTAAGAAAAGTCACCTTCAAAAAATTGTTGCAGATTACTGGGGCTCTCAGCATAGAGATAAGCTCAGGAAAGGAATGAGGCTCCATTTATATGTGAAATTTTCACATTAAGTTTATAATTGTTTTTTCATAAATCAAGAAAAATATGAAGAGGAAGGGGATAGAGGAAGAGGCAGATACAGATGGGGAGAGAGAGAAAGAGAAAGAGAGAGAGGAGGGGAGAGGGAGGGAGAGGGTGGGAAGGAGAGGGAGAGAGGGAAGGGAAGAAGGAGGGAGTGAGGGGGAGGGAGAGAGAGAAGAAGGAGAGGGAAAGGGAGGAGAGGGAGAGAGAAATAAGAAGAGAAGGAAAGGAAGGAAAAAGGAAAGGAGGGAGGGAGAGAAGAGAAATTCAAGCTCTACCCATAATTCCTTCTCTATATTATGATTGATTTGAGGAAAGGTTAACAGAAAGGCCATTCCCAGGGCTGTGGGAGCACAGCAGACTGGGGAATGGGAAGTGATGTGAATCACACAGACCCTGTCTCCTTAAGGTTGGAGCATGCATTGAAACAGTCTCTCCTGTTGGCTACGTTTTGAATAGAGGAGGTAAGAGGGCAGGAGAAGGTGAACTCTGGCTGTGCATAAAGACAAGTCAGACAATGTGAGTTTTAATTGAAATCATATCCACAGCATTTTACTTTTCAAAAGCTGTTAGTATGATCGAGGTTACATTTTCTTGTGACTACTATTATTACTGTCACACTGACTGTTCTGGGCAGGGGCTGAAGGTTACATGTGGGCTGAGAATGTTGGGCTGCAATGGGAGGGGTTGGCAGACCCGTGTCTTGGAAGGCCCCTCCCTACCAGGTTCTTTTTGCCTTTGCTCTGACTGCTCAGGAAGCAGGGAACCAGCCATCTCTGGATGCTGCCAGCCTTCCTTTTCAATAAGGGGTAATGATACAGTCTGGCTCCCATTCTTCCCTGCTGTTCATATCTCTCATACCTTCATCATCTCTTTCCATTCTGAGTAGCTGCATCCTGTCCTGCAGCCTGTGCATCAGAGAGAATGTGGCTCTTCTTTGAGTCTTGTATTAAAGAAATTGCATCCTCTGGACTCTGCCAGCATTTCAAGAGGTGGTGAAAGGAGGGCTCTCTGACCTGTAGTTTGTATTAGACATTCCAGATCTTTCCAAAAGATAGGTACTGGTTGAGTAGGTTCAAAATGGGCCTTTGAGAAGCTTATTTGAGTTTCTCAAACTCTCACATGATGCCACACTATTACTAGCAACAACTTAGAAGGCAGGTAGAAGATGTTCATTGTAGAGACTATGCTGTGTATATGTTTTAGATTTAAAAAAAAGCTAAGGTGAGAAAGGCCAAAGTTTGGAACCTCAGTGGTCTAGGGGAGAAAAATCTGCCACTGGTGATACACATAATTGTACTCCTATGCCTGAGAAGAGCTGGTATGCTTGATGAGAAGACAAGACCTCGACACACAGAACAGATTTTATTGCTGCTGGTATATCAACCAAGGGCTTTGCCCTGAAGTACTCTGATGATGAGAGTGGCAAGTAGTCTCAAGGAACTGAGCAATCTTGGATAAAAAAACAGTTTGTTTAAATAGGAGGGTGGATTAGTTGTGGGAGCTCTTGGGAAGAACAATGTCCCTTCCTATTCATTTTGTTTCCTAGGACACTAAGCCTCTCATTTCTTGATGTCTCCAGTATACACAATGGAGCAGGGGTAGGGAAGAATATCCTCACATGCTAGCTGGGTTTGTGCCCTAAGGAACATATTCCTTTACTTGGGGTCCCATTTAACAAATTCACATGTCCTGAGGATCCACCATGTTTCATGCAGAGTCTCTACATGGCCTTGGCTAAGCAGATTTCAGTAGATATACTGTCCCCAGTTTGACATACATGTCATTTATGTCTTAATCCCTTAGGGACTAAGTGACTCCTTAGTATGGTCAACAATTGAAAACTTTCAAAATTAATTAAGGGAAAAATTCTCTCCCATGGGCATCCATTAAAAAATTCAAAATCTGTTTTGGGAAAAATTAGGGATGATAATCAGTCAGGCTTGTTTGAGATTTTTCCAACAAACTCCCACTTCTTTCATAGATGGCCGTGTTTGGAGAAAGATACCAGCATGGTCCTCTAATTCTTACTGGTTTTAAAGCAGTTGCTGAGCAGTGGTGACACATGCCTTAAACCCAGAACTTGGGAGGCAGATTTCTGAGTTCAAGGCCAGCCTGGTCTACAGAGTGAGTTCCAGGACAGCCAGGGCTACCCAGAGAAACCCTGTCTCGAAAAACCAAACCAAACCAAAAAAAAAAAAAAAAAAAAAAAGCAGTTAAGAAAACAAGAGTCTTTGGATTTCCAGTATCAAAAAATTGAACCACTTCCTTTGCTTCATAGTGTGAGTACATAGAAGCAGATTATTTTGTAGGCTCAGTTTCCCTCCCAACCATGAGGCATCCAGGCAATCATCTGGCGAGTAGCCACATGTACTCTCATGTACTCTGAAATAGATGAATCTCTCCTAGAGTTCATACTCAGCAAATTGTATTTTAGGGGGTGTCTTTGCCTTAATTGTCCCTGGAAGAAAAATCATGTTTTATCATAGTCCTTTTGAAACCATTGGAAGACTAAAGTGACTTTGAATACTATTACTAGAAGTTCAAATGTTTAATGGGGCCTGGGCCGTCAAGCTAACATGTCTGTCATGTAGTCTCTATAATGTGTGCTGAGCATTCCTGCCTGGAGTGAAAACCACGAGTGTTATGTTTTTGGCTCAGATGTTGGCAGGTGTGTAACCTGATTCCTGATAGCAGGACAGCCGATTACATTCTGCTATAAAACCATTTCTAAGGCTCTTGGCACCTAAACTGTTATTGCATGTCTGCAGGTGTTTAGTAATTGGATTAATGTAGAGGCTAAGGAATGTCTGCTGCTCAGCCTTGAGAAACACTGAGGAAAGACAAATGTACTTCGGAGAGTGACCAGGAATGCACGATGACAGGCCTGCGCTCACACATGAAGCCAGATCTAAGCTTACACATTTCAAATGAACTGCTATGAGCAGCCACCTTCTATAGGACGGTTTATTCAAATGTAAATACAATAACAATTGCCTTATGAGTCAGGGGGGAAGGAGCATCAATATGAGTTTTGATCCCCTTCCAAGAGCAACTCTGACAATTCAAGGTTAAGCATTCCTATCATGCAGCGCATGAACCCTACAATCCTAGGAATATAATAATAGTAATAGTAATAATGATGATGATGATGATGATGATGATGATGATGATGATGATGAT
>JADRCC010158674.1:0-17208 GCA_019843855.1 Hylomyscus alleni
ATGTGGTGGGAACCACCACCCCTGCATCTTTCAAGTCCTTGATAGTGGCAGTAATTTCTGCAATTCCTCCAGGAATACGATACTATTTTTGATTTACTAATTTCTTTGGCAGAGGAAATTCTAAAGGCTTCCATTTAGCCTTTCCAATCATAATAGCCCTCACTCCACAGGTCAGGGAACCAATGTGAGAACTCTGTTAATTCCTTATTATATCTATCCCAATTATACATTCTGGAACTGGGGAAATTACCACAGAATGTGTTCAGGGACTTACTGGACCTACTGTGAGTTGGACATCAGCCCAAACTCCATTAATCACCTGTCCTCCATAAGCCCCTACTTTAACTGGAGGGCCACAATATTTCTTGGGATCTCCTGGGATCAGTGTCAGTTCAGAAACAGTATCCAATAGTATCCAAAAAGTCTGATTATTTCCTTTCTCCCAATGTACAATTACCCTTTTAAAAGGCCATAGGTATCTCTGGGGAAGAACTGGAGAAAGGCTAACAGCAAAACTTTTAGGTGTCTTATCAAGATCCTTCCTCAGGGGAACCTGACCACCCCTTCATTCAAGGGGTTCTGAGTCTGCAAATTGGCTCAAATCTGAAAACTGGTTCACTGGTTGTGATGGCTTGTATATGCTTGGCCCAGGGAGTGACTCTATTAGGAGGTGTGGCCTTCTTGTAGTAGGTGTGTCATTGTGGATGTGGGCTTAAGACCCTCACCCTAGCTGTCTGGAAGTGAATCTTCCACAAGTAATCTTCAGATGAAGATGTAGAACTCTCAGCTCTTCGTGCACCATGCCAGCCTGGATGCTGCCATGTTCCTGCCTTGATGATAATGGACTGAACCTCTGAACCTGTAAGCCAGCCCCAATTAAATGTTGTCCTTGCTATGGTCATGGTGTCTGTTCATAGCAGTAAAACCCTAACTAAGATCCTGGTCAAGATTGCCTTTTGCTACTTTATTTGTGTGAGAATTTTTCTGCTTATACAGATCAAACAGATATGCAGTAAGCTTCCTATCTATTTAATTCCTGGGAACACCATGACTGATTAGCCAGTACCAAAAGTCTATATGAGTCATTATAAATTTCACTTCTCCTGTGCTGACCATTACGGGCTAGGTCATTATAAACGTTGTTTTGTCTGAGCTGCCCATTATAATAACTACGATCACCTTGTCTCTGGTGATTCAATGCTGCCACCTGGCCCTTTGCTACCTTGGGGCCCAATTAAACCCATTGTGTTCATCTAATTGAGCAGCAGCATCTCCAACCCCAAGGTCTAGCACAAGGTAAAGGCCAAGAACAAAACTCTTCAGATATGCTGGTTCCCCTCTCACCAGTTTGCTTCTTATAGGATTCCTAAAGGGCATACCTTCTGGTCTTTTCCATTGTGGAGGATTAGGTTTTATACAATTTATCCATTCTAGCATTGCAATTTCCCTGAACCTTAAAATCCCTTCATCAACACTAAGCCAAGGGATATCAGGTATCTCCGACTCCTTTTCAGTAGGCCATTTTTTGATAAATGTTTCAGTCAACTATTCAAACAAACTTCTGACACTTCTTTTTTTAACTGTGCAAGCTTCCATGTTAAACCTAGAATCTCCACTCAGAGGGTCCATGTCAATAAACTCAGCCTGATCTAGTTTTATGTTCTTTCCACCATTACCCCATGCTCTTAAAATCCATTCCTACACATATTCCCCAGACTTTTGCTTGAATGAATTAACAAACTCATTAAGCTCCTTAGTAGTATAGCCCATTTCCTCATGGACTACACCTTCTACCTCCCCTCTAGGGGCCTGTTTTGCCTTAAGTCTGGTTATAGGCATAGAAGAAAGTACCGGTGGGCCTTGAGAAACATCAGCATTGTCTTGTCCGGCATTTTCTTCAGAGAAAGTCACTGCTGGTTTATCAGACTCTGAACAATTAATTTCCTCATGTGAAACAGGCATTATTTCAAGGGGTGGCCTGAGGGTACTACTTCCTCTGGTGAGGTAAACCCTTGAGAATCTGAAGATTCAAAGTTCTCAGCTTCAACAGAGTCCTCACACACTTCCTCATCCCAAGTTATAGGATCCCATTCTTTGCCAATTAATGTCCTAACTTTAACTGCTGAGACTTGAATTTTCCCTGTAATTCTGCCAACCTTATAATGAAGGCCTCAGTTTGATTTTTTTTTTTTTGCAACTCAAATTCTATGGCTGCTGGAGAGAAGATCCTCTTCAAGGACACATTTAGAAATCTTCAGATTGTTTATTTGCATTTGGAGCCATTCAATTGTATCATATAGCTTATTCTTTTCCTTCATTAATTTTTCCAGAAATACTAAGAGCAACAAGCCAGCAACATCATTTTTTTATTTTTCTCCCAAATTATAAAAGATTTGGTACACTGGTCACCTAATTCAGTTACAATTGATGATAATCAAAGGCATTAGCTTCTTTAAGTTTGAAATATTTTCCACCATGGGCCTTCAATATTCTCCAAGCTCTTAGGACAGAGAATATCTGGAGAGGTTTCAGTATTTGAAGGTGCTGGTGAATTATTAAACCGAATTCCAGATTCTTAAAAGATTCATCCTTATACTTCTGCTCCTCTAGAATCAAGCCCAGTAACAACTTCTATATCAGTCAGAGTTCTCTAGGGTTACAGAACTTATGAGTAGTCTCTATATAGTAAGGGAATTTGTTAGGATGACTTACAGTCTCTAGTTCAACTCCCTAACAATGGTCAGCTGTGAATGGGAAGTCCAAGGTTCTAATAGTTGCTCAGTCCCACAAGGCTAGTTGTTTCAGCTGGTCTTCTGTAGAAGTAGATTCTAACAGATGTGCTGGCAAGTAAATGAAAGCAGGCGAAAAAGAGTGAATCTTCCTTCCAATGTCCTTATGTAGTCTTACAGCAGAAAGTGTGGCCCAGATTAAAGTTATGTACTGTAGTAAACTTGGCTCAACCCAGAGAACACAGATTAACAATAGATCGTTGCAATAACATGAGGTTTATTGATCTACGTATATGGGGTTGCCCACCCTCACGGGGGTGGGGGTGTCAACCCTGAACTTAGAAAGCACACATCTTTTATACTTTACAGAGGGCAGATTCCTGCAACAGGGCTAGTTGGCTTACTCTGGTTGGTGGAACACAGGACAAAGGATCTCATCAGGCATTGGTTGGCTTGCTCAGGGGGCTGTTCTTGGCTTAGTCAGTCAACTTCCCTATCCAGCTCTGCACCTGGCCTTGAAAAGTCCCTGGGAAGGGGCTGAGTAACTAGGTGGTAGGGGGGATTGTCATCAGCAAGGTCAGGGTGACAGTTTGTGGTCTTTTTCGAAATTCACCACAGGAGGGGTTGATGGGTTCTTCTGAGAATTGTTAATCTTGTTTATTGCGACCACCAGTTATTTTTTGTTTTGGCCTTACTTAACTTAGTCAGAAGGGCCTGGTCATTCTGCCTCAACATTCTGACCACCAGAACTTTGTTTTCACAGCATGTCCTTGGCTATCTCTGAAACAACTTCTCAGTGTCTGAAGCTGCTGCTTGCTACTGTAAAACTTTGTTTCCACACTGCTTGCTGCTTATAGAAGCTGGAACATGGCCCCCTTATTTTACTTTATTTCTACATTCCCAAAACTTTGTTTCTATATTCTCAAAAACTTGTTTTCTATATTCCCAGAACCTTGTTTCTACAGCTCTGTTTTTTCACTTTATTACTTCAGTACCAAGATGCCTGGATCTGGGACTTGTTTTGTCCCAGGATGACCTAAGAACTCAGAGATCTCCTTGCCTTAGTCTCCTGGGATTAAAGGTGTGTACTACGTTGCCTGGGCCTAAGCTTATCATGGCCACTACACCTCAAGATCTCCATGCCAAGGTCCAAGTAAGAAACTTATGTCTGCAAGCCTCAAGATCTGGATCACAGGTGAGCCCTCTTCTGGATTGTAGCTCATTCCAGATATAGTCAAGTTGACAAAACAGGAATAGCCATTACAATAGCCTATGTTATTTGGGGAATATGTTGGACACCCTTAATGGTTTCCCCAATCAGACTCTCTTCTCTGGTACTAACATTTTTAGATTGTCTAAGGATCTTTTCCCACATGATTTTAATGTAAGCTCTCCTCATATTATCCTCACAGAAACTTTGTATTGGAGTTGCAAGTAAAGACTATATATTCAATTTTTCTGTGATTTTATGTTGCTGTTGTACTTACAATTCATCATGATATTAAGAACTTCATGTTTATCTATTAGCCTTTGCCTTTGCTTTTGCCTTTGCTGATAGAAAGTCTAAATTTTAAGTTCCTTCTTAATAGTGAAGTCTTTTATACCCTTGAGATTTCTAGTTCCTCCAACAGAAGTGGCCAACTCACAACCACCATGGCAACGACACCAGACTGAATTGTTACTCATAAACCAATATCTGGTGTTTTCTTTCTTTCTTTCTTTCTTTCTTTCTTTCTTTCTTTCTTTCTTTCTTCCTTCCTTCCTTCCTTCCTTCCTTCCTTCCTTCCTTCCTTCCTTCCTTCCTTCCTTTCTTTCTTTTAAGATATTTCTTTATTTACATGTCAAATGCTATCTCCTTTCCCAGTCTCCCCTCTGAAAAAAGAGAAAAATAAAGAAAATTAAAAAGAACCCTGTTCCCTCCCCCATCCTCCTGCTCACTACCCCACCCCCTCCTGCTTCCTGGCCCTGTCATTCACCTACACTGGGGCATAGAACCTTCACAGGACCAAGGGCCTCTCCTTCCATTGATGACTGACTAGGCCATCCTCTGCTATACATATGCTGCTGGAGCCATTAGTCTCACCATGTGTACTCTTTGGTTGGTGGTTTAGTCCCAGGGAGATCTGGGGGTACTAGTTAGTTCATATTGTTGTTCCTCATAAGGGGCTGCACACCCTTCAGCTCCTTGGGTCCTTGCTCTAGCTCCTTCATTGGGGACCCTGTACTCAGTTCAATGGATGACTGTGAGCCTCTACTTCTGTATTAGTAGGGCACTATCAGAGACTCTCAGGAGACAGCTATATCAGGCTCCTGTCAGCCAGCACTTGCTGGCATCCACAATAGTGTCTGGATTTGATGATTGAATATGGGAAGTATTCCCAGGTAGAACAGTCTCTGGATTGTCCTTCCTTCAGTATCTGCTCCATAGTTTGTCTCTGCAACTCCTTCCATCGGTATTTTGTTCCCCCTTTTAAGAAGGAACGAAATATCCACATTTTGGTCTCCCTTCTTCTTGAGTTTCCTGTGGTTTGTGGATTGTATTTTGGCTATTCCAATTTTCTGGGCTAATAACCACTTATCAGAGAATGCATACCATGTGTGTTCTTTTGTGATTGGGTTACCTCACTCAGGATGACATTCTCCAGATCCATCCATTTCCCTAAGAATTTCATAAATTCATTGTTTTTAATAGCTGAGTTGTACTCCATTGTGTAGATGTACCACAATTTCTGTATCCATTCCTCTGTTGAGGGACATCTGGGTTGTTTCCAGTTTCTGGTTATTATAAATAAGGCTGCTATGAACATGATGGAGCATGTGTCCTTATTAAATGTTGGAGCATCTTCTGGGTATATGCCCAGGAGTGGTATAGCTGGGTCCTCTGGTAGTACTATGTCTGTTTGGTGTTTTCAAAAAGTAAGAAAAAAACTCTGTATTACAGTGGAGCACCTGGTGCTCACAAAATCTACAATGTCTTATAACAATAAATGCAAGCCCCATGGAAAAGGCCGTTACAATTCTATTAAATGTAACACTTCAGGTTAGAAATGTATCTCTGTGGTAAAGTACTTGCATAACACACATAAAGCTCTGAGCTCAACCCTAAGCACTGTAAAAGAAAATGAAAGAAAAGACAAAAGAAACTAACGTACGATAAATAGTACCTAGGAAATATGAAGTGAAGCGGGAGATGGAGACCTGCAGTGTGGAGAGTTAAAGGAGGTAGTAGTAGACGAAACTTGCAAATTATAAATTAAAAGTATTAATTATGGAAAAAGGTCCATACTTTCTGAATTTGTTATTCCACATCCTAGAAAGAAAATGCAAAATAGCACACACATAGCACCCTTAATAGCAACCTACAGAAGGGTGTCACTAGTTACTGTATCTAAGACAATAATTGGGTTACCTGTAGCTATTTGATGAGAAAATTATGCATGAAAATGTTACTGATAAGTCAGGCATAATGGCTCAAAGCCTATGTCTCAACAGAGGGAGAAGGATTAATGCAAGTTAGAGGCCAGAATGGAGGACAAAGTGAGACTGTCTCAATGAACAGACCTCCCCCACCAAATAAGTAAATAAAGAAATAACCATTAGTAAACATTAGTGTCTGGAGATTCTTTCTCTAATTACATTTTATTCTTGTGTATATATGCATGCCTATGTCATATATGCATATATTTGTATTTGTGTGTGTGTGTGTGTGTATGTGTGTGCTCGAGTGCATGTGTATACATGTGGAGGTCAGAATGCAATTTCAGGTTAACCACTATCCCTATTTTTTGAGGTAGGAGCTTCCATTAAACATGAAGCTTATCAACTTTCACTAGGCTAAATGGTTAATGAGCACCAGAGCTCCACCTCTCTCTGCATCCTTGGAGCTGAGATCACAGGCACATGCTGCATCTGGTTTATTGGCTTTTTATGTAGGTGCTAGAGATCCAAAGTTAAATCTGAGCCATGGCTTCATCCCCTAGATCAGTGGATCTCAAACTGTGGGTAGTGCCCCCTTTGGCAAACCCTTATTTTAAAAAAATATCCACATTCTGAGTCGACACTATCAAAATTACAGCTGAGAAGCAGCAATGAAAATAATTTGGAGGGGGCTGTATAGATGGCTCAGCGGTTAAGAGCACTGACTGCTCTTCCAGAGGTCCTGAGTTCAAATCCCAGCAACCACATGGTGGCTCACAACCACCTATAATGGGATCCGATGCATTCTTCTGGTGTGTGTCTGAAGACAGCTACGGTGTACTCCTATAAATAAAAATCAATAAGTTAAAAAAATAATTTTATGATTGGTGGCCACCAAGTTGTGAGGAACTGTATTAAAGGGTTACAGCATTTAAAAGGTTGGGTGTCCTGAATCTCACTCAGAAGGGGAAAATAAATCTAAGGCAGATGAAAACAGAGAACTAGGTAGGAGAGGGGGAGAGGAGAGGAATGTGGATAAGGATCAGGTGTGAGGAACTTGGAGCCTCGGGGAGAGGGCTGGGAATGAGAATGGAAATCAGCAGGGAGCATATCTGATGACTATCTGGAAGCCTGGGGTAGGAGAGCATACCTGGAGTCTGTAGGGGTGACCCTAGCTCAGATTCCTATCAGAGGGACTGACTTGGCTACTTCCTGTAGCCAGGCAGGACTTCCAGAGGAGGGAAGGGGACATCAACCCACTCACAAAACCTTCAACCCAAAATTTGTCTTGCCTACAAGACATGCAGGGATAAAGATGGAGCAGAGACTGAGGGAACAGCCAACCAATGACTGGCCCAACTCGAGACCCACCCCATGTAAGAGAGCCAACCCTTAACACTCTTACCAATACTCTGCTATGCTTGCAGACAGGAACAACCTAGCATAACTGTCTCCTGAGAGACTTCAGCCAGCAGCGGATGGAAACAGATGTAGAGACACACAACCACACATCAGGCAGAGCTAGGGAGTCTCTTGGAAGAGTCGAGGATAGAAGTGAAGGACACCACCAGAAAATCTACAGGGTCACCTATCCTGGGCCCATGGGGACTCACTGTGACTGAACCACCAACCAGAGAGCATGCTGGGTGTGGGCCTAAGTCTCACACATATTTGTAGCAGATGTGCGACTTGGTCTTCATGAGGGTCTCCTAACAAAGTGGAGCAGGGGTTGTCTCCACCTCCGTTGCCTGCCCTTGGATCCTCTTCCCCCTACCTGGACTCCCTGATTGGGTCTCAGTGAGAGAGGATGTGCCTAGTCCTGCTGGGACTAAATGCTCCCATAATTAAGTCCCCAAGGAGGGACTCCCCTTCTCTGAGAAGGTGAGGGACTGTGGAGAGAGAGATTCATAAGGGTAGGACTGGGTAGAGAAGGGGGGGTGTCTGTGATTGGGATGTAAAGTGAATCTAAAAAATAAATTATTGATAGAAAAAAAGGAAAAAGAAAAGAAAGTTGGGTCAAAATACATGGTATTTGGCCTCCAGCTAGTCCCCTCTCAACTACATCACTTGAATTTCCTATATGAAGAATCTTGTTGGAGACTGACATGGTGGATTGGGTCTTCACCAAACAGAAAAGGCTCTTATTAATCACTTAGGCAAAGCCTGTTCTACACCAGTTTTATAAGTCTAGTTAATAAAGTTATTGTTCTTCACTTGTACATTCATGACCTCAAAGTGGTGAAGAGGGTGTATGCCATGGGGTAGTTTGGATAGTTGACTGTGCACAATACTTGAACACTAACAGTAAGAAAAGTAACACAGAAGTCCTTTAGAAATGAATACTCCTGAAAAAAGTCAGTACAACACAAGTGGCTTGTCTCAGTCAGATGAGAAAATAGTGAGGATAGAATTCAAGAACCTTAGGTTCACGTGCTAAACACTTTGAACCAAACAATTCCAATTAGTAGTTCTTGAGCTTTCTAACGTTTCTCAGAAACAAAATGAGATCACAAAAAAACAAAAACAAAAACAAAACACTAATGTCTTGGAAATACATCATACATTGTATCTATGGGACTGGGAGTATATAATTTATTACCATATCTAATAACATATTGTGGTGTCCATATATTTAAAGAGTGAGTAAAGAACCCTGTATATATATCATAGTCACTCAAAAAAAAAAAAAAAAACAACCCACGTTTGCCAAAGTGCCATGTTATTCTATAACTTCTGATCCTATGGGACAAAAATCCACCAGGGAGGATTTGGAATAGAGTCTTAAAGTCTCCAAGGCAGAAGCCACTTTAAATAGTTTCAGGTCAACGTTCACAAGAACAAAGAAATCTCTGCAGATACCAGGAGCACATAATCTTTAAACTTCTACCGGAGTTCATCCAGAGATAGGAATTTCACTCTGTCAACCAAAAACCAAACCCAACTGGGAAGACCCTTAAATATCTTTTTGAAAAACTGACTTCATTTAACTTCTACCTATTAATTCACATTTTACTATCTTAGTGACAGAAAAAGTCTTTGTCATGTTTGTGGAATCTCTTCAAGTTGTCTCTGTTCAGAGTTTCTCTTCCCTAATGGGCTCTTTCGTAATGTACGGCAGGCCTGGTCATTCCCAACAATTATTCAGGTGGTTCCAAAATCAGACACAAAATCTGCCTAGTCTAGAAGAGCAGCTGAAATCACTGGACCAAAAGACTGTTATCTTCTTCCAGTTGAAATTTAGCTGGTAGGGAAAAAAACAGATAGCAAGGGTAAACCTATAAAAAACCAAAAAACCAAAAAAAAAAAAAAAGAAAAGAAAAGAAAAACAGGAGGGCAGCTGCACATTCCTGTAACCCCAGTAATTAAAAAGTCAAGGCATGAAAAGCCAGAGCTCAAGCACAGCCTTAGCAACACAAGGAAGCTGGAGCTCACCTGGGCCACAGGAGACCCTATTGCAACAAAGCATAAAAACAGCAAGAAACAAAACAAAAAAATAAAAAACCACAAGCAAGCAGGGCAGTGGTGGTAACATACCTTTAATCCCAGCAATTAGGAGGCAGAGGCAGGCGGATTTCTGAATTCGAGGCCAGCCTGGTCTACAGAGTGAGTTCCAGGATACCCAGGGCTATACAGAGAAAGCCTGTCTCGAAAAACCAAAAAAAAAAAAAAAAAAAAAAAACCTACAAGCAAACAGAACTCTGTATTCACTATCTCTATACCACAAAACAGCATGCTATAAAAAATAGGAGAATTTATATAAAAAATGGACTGTTTTGTAGGAAAATATTATCTTTATAACAAATGACAGGTTTATGAGAATTTGTTATTTCCATCAAAAAGAAATTGAATTTTCAATACTTTAGTTACATCTTCTAAAGGGAAAAATTCTGAAGTTGTTAATAAAAAGAGATTAGTAGATCTAGAGAGTGATTCCTAGTCACTACAGCTGCTTACGCAGGGTATGGATTGTCTTTAAGGAATAATAACAATGGTGGATGTTGCTATGGTAGAAACTCTGGTTCAGTTTGAATGAAACACCTGGGTGCCCAGGCAAAGCATTAAATGATCAGATTACAAGATTCTTTGCAACTGAAAAATCTTGTACTTCCTATAAAAAAAGAAATATTTTGTCTAATTATCAGAGCTTTTCAATTAAACTAATTTGGAATATTTTTTAGAGTAATGCATTTATCCTCTAGGAATTGCCAATCAATTAAAAGCAAATCATAACTGTCCAAAATTGTAGGTAGCTATCAATATAAGCAAATAGATTTATTTTCTAAACCCATTCTAGACTGCCTGTAAATATGCTGGAAATCAATGTACATCACTTTAATAACAGAAAATACAATAACCTTAGTCTCTGGCAGAGTTTATGGAAATGAGTTCATACTGAATAGAGCTTGTTTATTGGCTGTATATACACCCAGGATAGATGGATGAGTTACTGAATGGATAATGATGGTACATATCAAGCACTCAGTGCTGCAGGAGCGTACAGGGAAGAGGACATTTAAAGCAGTCTGTTTTGTTGTTTTCAGATGTTGATTTTCAGTAGTAGTGAAGTAGAGCTACAATTCTACTCTGAAACAGTTTGCAGGCTGCTTGTGCAAAAACAAACTGGGACTAGCATGAAGAAACAAAATCATCATTGTTCAAATTTTCCAAATAAAAGAACACTTCTTGTGTTCATATATAATCATCCCTGCAAGAATGTAGCATGTCCCTCCTGTTGTTCAAATTGGGAAGCCCGGTGAGTCTGACCTTGACGATTTACTCTTTATATCTCCCTTCTGATCATTAATTTTTTAGAAGGTATTTGCTCAAAATCTCATTTGCATTTTCTATGCCATATCTTGGTATTGCTTCATTTATACTGATCTATGAACAGTAAAATAAGATAAAATATAAGCAAATACCTTGTCAAATGTCTGATGGGCAGTCAGCAGACCTTGTATTGGTTGTTTGCTATTTTACTTCAGATTTTCTCTTGCTGGCAAAAGTACAGCTTCTCCCCAAATGCCAAGATTATTTTCAACAGGGTCAGAAAATATCTTTGATTAAAACTCACCTCTAGGACCCTACCTTTTTTATAATTGGATTTTAAACTAAAGTAACGAAACTGGTAACAGCATTAAAGGTCAGAAAATAATGGGTCGAGGGTGAATTTCTAAGTCATCAAGCCTAACCCTGGACTCCCTGAAATATCGTGCAAAACTCTTCTGTATTCAGACAAATTATGGTTTGGCTAATCCAAAGCCCTGAGCAGTAGTATCTCAATCATTTTACTTCCTCTGGATCATATGCCCAAGTTATAGAGGTCTCTCTGACTGTGCCAAGGGTGCCTACCCTCCTAGAGTTTGTACCTTTACTCATGCTACTATTTTGATTACATATTTTCTTGTTGTCTCCAATAGTTCAAATTCAGCCTGTAATTCAAGCACCAAAGCAAACACTCACTCCATGAAATCTTACAGATTCTCGCATAATTTCTCTCACCTTTCTGTATACTCTGCCTTCTTATTCACTTTCGTTTCTGTATCTTTCAGTATCTTGCTCATAGCAGCAGATTAGTAAATATTTGTTGAATACTGTAAATTTTTTCACTAGATATTGCTAATTGTTCTTTTATCCTTTGGACAAATATTTACTGGTAATACAGCACTGGGCTATGATGGGCCTCTCTATATTTTTAAGGCTTTCATTGTAGTGGAAGAGCCAAAAATATATATAAAATTAAAGAAACCAATAAAGTATTGTAAAGGTTAGAAACTCATTGAGTTTAGGGAACTTATCAAATTCATCTTTAATTCATCATAGTGTCCATTAACTAAAATACTAATTATTTAATAGTAGCTCACATTTCTTTATTATTATTATTATTATTATTATTATTATTATTATTTAATCCTTTTTTACAGTCCAGTCATTATCCCCCTCCTAGTCCATTCTCCTATAGTTCCTTATTCTATTCCTCCTCACCCCCACCCCCAGCATCTCCATGAGGATGTCCCTACCCACTCCCACCCCACCAGACCTCCCCTACTCCCTGGGGTCTCAAGTCTCTCCAGGGTTAGGTGCATCTTCTATCATTGAGGCCAGACCAGGCAGTCCTCTGCTGAATTTGTGTCTGGGGTCTCAGACCAGCTCATGTATGCTGCCTGGTTGGTGGCTCAGTGACTGAGAGATCTCGAGAATCCAGGTTAGTTGAAACTGCAGGTCTTCCTATGGGGTTACCCTCCTCCTCAGCTTCTTCCAGCTTTTCTCTAATTCAACCACAGGGGTCTCCAGCTTCTGTCATTGGTTGAGTGTAAGTATCTGTCTATGTCTCCTGCAGCTGCTTGTTGGACCTCTTTGAGGGCAGCCATGCTAGGTTCCTGTCTGTGAGCACATCACATCATAGCATCAGAAAAAGTGTCAGGACTTGGAGCATCTCCATGAGATGGAACCCAAGTTGGGCCTGTCAGTGAACCTCCTTTCCCTCAGTCTCTCCTCCATTTTGGTTCCTGCAGTTCTTTTAGACAGGGACATTTCTGGATCAGTGTTTTTGACTGTGGGATGGCAACCCTATCTTTCCATTTTGGGCCCTTCAGCTTGTTAACCTTCTTGAATTCTGTAGACTGTATCTTGAGTATTCTGTACATTTTTGGCTAATATCCACTTATTAGTGAGTACATACTATGAATATCCTTTGGGGTCTGAGTTAGCTCACTCAGGATGATATTTTCTAATTCCATTCATGTGCCTGCAATATTCATGATGTCCTCGTTCTTAGTAACATTTACTTTTTCCTTGTACTCCATAGATTGCCTTTCACCCTGATTACTGTTTCTTTTTAGTGTGCAGCTCTACGTGTCCATTCTGGCATTGTTGCCTATGTCCTTGAAATCTGTGACAAATACATTTTCTTCTAATATTTCCATCTATGTTTGCCTCTAAGAGTTTTATAAATTTGTATGTTTAGGTGTTTAATCATAAATCTTTAATTTTTTTATATAGTGTAAGGTAAGGATACAACTTCATTTAATTCACATGGGCAGCCAATCTCTCAACACCAGATTTTTTTCCCCTTTGCTTACTTTTGGCAGTCTTGTACCCTAGATCACAATGCCAATGTATCTGAATTTGTGTGAATAACACATTGTTTTAATTACCATTTTGTGTGTGTGTGTGTGTGTGTGTGTGTGTATCCCTCGACTTCATTTTTATTTCAGGATTTTGCAATTCAGTGTTCTCTGAGATTCCATACTGATTGATTTTAATTTCTATTTCCCTTTTCTGTAAAACCTCTCCTTGAGATTTTTGTAGGAATTGCATGGAATAATTTGACGGCTTTGGACTCCATGAATAAGCACATTATTTTAAAAGACATTTCTATAATACATAACACTAGATTAATGGTGTACATAAGTAGAAAGACAAGATAGTTATATGTTATACTCCTTGTATTACTGATAGTCCAACCTTCTAGTTTTTTCAGATAACTGGACCTTTGATATTTTTTTCACTTTTTAGGCAAAAATAATCTGTTTGGTCTTATAACCAAGAATATAAAAATGATAATACAAATGAGATGCACTAGATGACACTTGGAAAGCTGAGGCAGAAAGACTGCCATAAGCCTGAGGTCTGCTTGGGCTGCATGCTGGTTTCCAGGCTAGCTTTGTGGTTCTGTCTCAAAAAACAAACAAGCAAAAAAAAATGTGTGTGCATATATGTATGTGGTTATGTGTGTATGTGTTTGTACATGCCACACATTCTCTAAACCTACTTCTTCTAAATATAGTGAAACATTTTGTCTAACAGATGCCCACAAGGAAGAATCCCTGAAAATACTGAAGCTGAGTCTACTGACACCAAAATGATCAATCAATTCTTTCAGTGAAGTGAAAATAATCTATTAAATATTTTGGCTGCATGACTCAACTGATCTATCAACCTAGACAGAAGAGCCAATCTGATATCCCCATCTACATACAACCTTTAGAAAGGCCAACATGATTATGGTGAGTAATTGATCACTGTTCTGTCTTTTAGAGTTTTATGTCTCATTCATCTCAGTGATTGGGCACAGCCTGACTTGTGAAATGAAAAGGATGATATGGTCCTTGTTAGTTGGTGGTTTTGTCTAAATTCTCTCTAAATGGCAATACAGAAATACAGATGAATTCACATTTGTATTAGCTAGCATTATTTTTACTGTGACAGAATAACTGACATAAATAATTTAATGGAAAAATATATTATTTTGGCTCACAGTTTCAGAGGATATCCATCTATTCATTATGTTGGGAAAGAAGTGCTGGCTATGTCAGCTACATTCATAGTGACAGAAATGTTTGGTACCACATGTTCACAGGGACAAACAGTTCATGACAACACCCAAAGTAAATAACACCTTCAAAACTTGCTCTTGTGATGGGCATCTGTCATCTAGGCCTTGAGTACTTAAGGTTCAACTATTTTTCAAAACAAAAGTATCAGCTTGGGAACAAGTGTCCAAACACATGAGCCTGTTAGGACATAGCACATCTAAAGCATAAGAATTTTGTTTTGAAAGTCCATAAAAAAGCTAGAGTTCTCCCAAAGAACCTTTCTGAACTTTCACTTCATGGCTGTGTAAAATTTCTATTTGAGCAAAGTGGAAAAATGTCAGGCACAATTTTTACAATGGCATTCAGCCTGACCTTTAGTACAAAGTTAGTCTGATTTCTGAAAAGCGCTTCGAAAATCATATTTTCTTTGAAAATAAACTCCACATATGGGTGAAGTGGAGAAGCTCTAAAGCAACCACCAAAAAGTAATTCTTTATGTTTGACTTATAGGAGTCTTATTTTTGTTTAATAATCTACTGTTAAGGAAAAGTGTCAAACAACTACCTATACAGCCCTAGCTTTATCTTGCTAACTGCTCTCTTTGTGAAGAGAAATGTTTTCTTCATTTTAACTTCTGTCTTCTTATTAAGATTGTGTGGTCTATAAGTTTCATAATATTGTGCTGTGAAACTTGCTAGAGTATTCAATTGGCTATAGTTCACCCCCGGTTATCGTGGAAATGAGTTGTTCTTCCATTGCCTCTTGTATCCTCACTCTCTCTCTTCTGTTTATTTCACTATCCATCTGATTATTTACACTGGTTTGGACTTATGTACCGTTTGAAGTAGTAACAACTTACGATTATAATTCCTACAGGTTTAAGGACTCACTAAAACTGTACTTCTCACCAAATCCTTTCCCTGACTGTCTCTTCTATCTACCAACATCACTGTATAGTGTCTCTGAGAAGCAGCACCCTAACAGGCACATCACTTGATTTTGCAAAGCCAAACTGGTTACCATCATCATGCCACCATTTTGTGATGTATGCCAGAAATTCCCAACTACAAACCCTAGCAAGCCATTAGGACTAGATTGTAGGTATGCTAAGTTATTTTTTTCCTAGTCATTGGAATGGCTATGATACCTTGACTCAAGGTTCCCTCTATCCATTTTAATCTTTCCTCCTCTATTCCAGTAAGTTATACAGAATATGGCTTTGTAAACGTACCTTAACATGGAAAACTGGACTGGACTGTCTGCTATACAGAGGTTATCAGAAACAAGAATGTTCCTCTCAAAACCATGCATTGTCAGTGACCTACTGAACCCAAGCAGCCAAATACATTTTTTTTTGAGACAGGCTTTCTCTGTGTAGCCCTGGCTGTCCTGGAACTCACTCTGTAGACCAGGCTGGCCTGGAACTCAGAAATCCTCCTGCCTCTGCCTCCCAAGTGTTGGGATTAAAGGTGTGAGCCACCATTGCCTGGACCAAATAAAATTCTTGAGGAAGTCAATACTACTCCTTTTTAGGCAAAGGTTGGACCCACTGATATCTAAACCTAAAACATTGCCAAAAGTTTACCTTCTCAGTGACATATTAAGAATTTTGAGTTAAGCTGGCCATGATGGTTCTCACTGTTTTCTTCAGCATTTGAAAAGAGGCAGAGAGAGACAGATCTCTGTGAGTTTTAAAGCCAGCCTACCTTGTGAATCTTAGGCCAGCAAATCACTTCTGTTTAATTAACTGGTCAGTGATTCCCATAGCTGATTAAGAGCAATCCTAAAGGTTTAGACATGAAAGTCTAAAAGATATTAGGTTCTGATGGAAGAAGAGAAAATTATCTTTTAGTGTTAGAAAGGGGGTGATAAAACAAGTTTTAAAACTTCTCAATTTTGCCTTAATTCATTTGAATTAATACTGGTAAATGCTTTATGTGGTCCCATAAGTTCAATGTGTTATATTACTAAGTAGTTATTTGTAAAATTGTAAATGGCCTCTATGAATAATTTGTTAGTGCTGGGAGTAATGTTTCAGATCATCTTATCCAGAAGGTATAATGGCTCATGCCTAGAATTCCAGGAAGTTGAGTCAAGAATATCAGCAGTTTAAGGACAGAGTAGGCTACATGAGATCCCATCTCATAAACAAGCACCAAACAGTCAAACACCATCTAGTAGAATGATTGCCAAATATTACATTTGTCTTGGCCTATAAGACTATTTTTTAAGAACTGTTAGGTCAAATTGAATTATTTATCAAGTTACTTTTTATTGTTTTGAAACAGGATCTCATGTAGCCATAACTAGTCTTGAACTCTATCTATCTGAGGTAGGCATTAAACTCCTGCTCTTTCTTCTTTCATCTCTTTAGTACTGGGGTTAAAAGTGTTCATCACCACACCTGGCTCAGAAAGTTCAATTCACAGAACACCTTTGTGTATAATCATATTGTTTTATAATTTTGCATTAAATTATATTATATATAATGAGTTAATGATAATCATAAAATAGGAAGAAGTAAATATTCACTATGATAGTCTTCTAAAACTCTATGCATCCTGACTCATCTAATCTTCATAATAACTCAAGGTGATGAATATGTATCATCTTGTCCAGTTAACAGGTGACAGATAATGGCAGCATTAGATGGTGGGGTAATTTTTTTCTTCTTTTATTTTTTGCTTTCTTTGTCTCTTTCTCGTGTGTGTGTGTGTGTGTGTGTGTGTGTGTGTGTGTGTGTGTGT
>JADRCC010158688.1:0-15556 GCA_019843855.1 Hylomyscus alleni
GTGTGTGTGTGTGTGTGTGTGTGTGTGTGTGTGTGTGTTGTTACCTGTAATATGGGGTACTGTAAAGATGGAATGAATCACTATATGGGAAGTTCTTATAGCAATGCCCAACACATGTAGGCATTGGGTAATTACCTACCCTGTTGTGAATGAGAATGCCCACAGTAAAGGGGGTGTCTACCACTTGGGATCTGGACTAGGAACGCCAACTTGGTAAAGACAGAAATACCACTTTGAGCAGCTTTGATAGTCACAGTGATACAAGCGTGAGTTAAGGGTGTGTTTTAGTTGTTTATAGCCAGGAATGGTTAGGAAAATGACCTACCATCACCAACATAGAAATGAAGCAAAGTGCTCATCACAGATGGGATGCAAGCATGACCCTGACATTCTTCCTAATACTTTCTAGAACATCCACACAGAGGAGCAGACATGAAACCTTCAACTCATTATCAGAGATGGCCCTGACATCATATGCCAGATAATTTAAGGTTAGTGAGTAAGGCTCTGAGGACCTAATAGGTAAGGAAAAAAAAAAAAACTTAAGAAGAAACAGTGATGCCCCCAGCAGAGAGACAGTCAAACAACTGGCTACTCATTCAAGGGTTTGAAGATACCGAAGAGGTCATCATGAAGCTATGAACAAACGGATGACCTAAGGATTCATGATTCACCCATGTGCTGTGTAACACAATTGATTTAGGAAGTATCTTACTACTAACATTCTTTATTATTTGGACATTCTCTTAAACCTAGCAAATCAACTAGCCAGATGTTATTATCTTCTTTATTATTAATGAAACCAATGTTCATGTCAATTAGATAATATTTAATTAAGACTTCTTAACAGCACAGTCAAACCCAAAAACAAGTTCTTGTGAATATAAGTCTAGAAGACTCTCTGTAACACTAGGAAGAGCTTTTCCATGAATATCCCAGAATGACTGAAGGGACTTAGAGTGTGACTTCACAGAAGAATGCACATCCCTAAGATGTGACTAGAGTTAGAATCCTCCTCCAAATCCATTTTTAAAAATAACTGAAGAAGAGAGATCCCAGCTTGGAGGTAGCTTTAATGTAGTCTAAGATTATTTTAATTGAAACATATGTCCATGTTTACTAGACAGGAACTAGGTGATCAATATCTATCATAACAGTTAGATGGTTTCTGAAATCAGATACTGGAGGCTTGTCCTCCGTACCACAACTTCTGTGCCCCACAGCAGATAGAGGGAATATCTTATAACTGTTAGAATTTTGAAATATCTGCTGAATATCATATGTTTTGCTCACCTCATCATATTTTAAGAAGGGGTTAAACCAATAATAAGAAGACCAATAACCTGCTCACATCATCTAGGAACCCAAATGAGCTGCTGTCCATAAAGGTCAGACTCAATGGATGTTAAGTGGTGAGAGTGAAGCAAAACACAGAGCTATCAAATGTCAAAAATGTATGAGGACAAACTTCAACTCGTGGTGAGAAAGATCCACTCTCAAGAAAGCAAGCTCCTCTGGATACTATAAGCATACCATCTCTGAAATGGTCCAGGATAGAGCCCAGAGATCAAAAGCTCTGTGACTCTAACACATGCAAAGCTTTTGTGTCAGACCTCAATGCTGAGACCAAGAAGGCAAGTCTACAGAATCTATATATTCACAGCTGCACTTAGAAACACTGGCTGGTTACACCTAAGCAAGGCATTACAAAGAACAGAAAACTTCCACACACAAACACAGAATTAATAAGAAAGAGGCAGGAGTAAGAATCCTTGAAATAGTAATTCCTAAGAGAATTAAAGCAGAAGAAAAAAGTAGAGAGAAGAAACAGAGAAAACCCTAAACATGGGTGGGTTGTTTACATCAAAGAATCTGATGGTGCTTCAAAGGCTTTCAACATGAAATGAGCAGGAAATAAATGTTAGAACAATATTTCACCTTATCTAGAAGCCAAAGACAGGAGCTGTAACTCTAATCTGACACAGGAGTGAAAACAGGGTAGAGGCAGGAATTTCAGTGCTGAAAGAGAGGAACCCAGCCTGCATGGGACTCTGCAGAATCATAAGCTGAGTAATTACTTAAAGAGGGCTGTGCACTGACCACCACAGCTCTGCTTGTCTTGAAGCTGGAGGTGAAAAGTAGACAAATGCCAAGATTTAGGTTTCTAAAATCCAGGATCCAAGACAGAGCCTAAGATCATGGTTTGAATCTAGGAAATCTGAGAGCTATTGGCAGGACCCAACAGAGCTGAAGTTAGTTCAAGACCTCTGTGGCTGTCATTTCTCCCAAAGCAAAGAAAAGTGAAACAGACAGTTGTGTAGCTATGGTACAAGCAGTGCTACAATCCACATGGAGAAAATTTTGCCAAACTCTATCTCAAGTGGCATGTATGTTTTCAAAGGGCACAGGTAAGTAGAGTAGACAGTAGCATGTATACTCATACTTACATTCATGTGTATCATTTATTGATAGATGTGCAGACATCAAATGACTTCCCCAAGACATGAAAAAATACACAATTAGGCCCAGCTAGATGAAAAAAAAATGCCCCTGAGAACATGACACCAATTCATTTATTATAAGTTTAAACAGAGATGATAAAGCAGCCTATTAATACCAGTATAAACAATGTCCCAGGCATGATGACAAATACCCCAAGGGGAAGTTGAGTGTGTCTAAAGAATGAAATGAACACACTGACCAGGAATAAGTAGTTGTTTCAGGTTGAAAGTATCTATAATGGTTTTCAGTGCTCATAAGCTCCAATATGACTCTCCATATTTCATAATCTATTTGTATATATGTGTGTGTACTTAGTAACAATCTATGAAGGAAAAAACAACATCACAGATAGCATACACCCCTGTACCTAATGTATTTACAGTGTTTATCAGAGTAAACCTTTAAAATATGCACACAAGTCTAGGTCTGGTTCCCTATGAAAGTACAATTACAGGGCAATTCTACCTATTTAATTATAAAATTATGAAGATAATGTGTTCATTATTTCTTAAACAATATGATCTTATCACAAAAAATGTGAGATCCTATAATGCTAGCTAATTCCATTCCACAGAGTATACATATTTCAAAGTATCATGCTGTAGACAATAGACATTTTATAGTAATTTTTAATGTAGCTATCAAATAATAAATGAGCTATATATACCATAAAGTTATATATGAAAGTTAGTTTTGACTCTCCTGATATCACTTCAGAAGACAACCAGAGGGATAGGTGAGAGAGTCCCTGTAAGTATCCAAGCTGTGAAGCAAACAACACAAAGAGATAAGAATGAAAACTCAGTGTAGATTGATTTTGTCAACCTGAATCAAACTTCGGGGAGCCTAATACCAAGCGGTTCACTGTCGGTGTATTAAAAACTACAGTACAATTTGGAGAAATGTTCCTAGGCGATAATAAGCTCAATTCCAGGTACACAATAAAGCTTAAGGCATGAGTACATAGAAACCCTTTTACAAAATAAATGTGAGCACGAGGGTGGGTTCTGCAGTCGAAGGTCTAGAATCTAATGTGGTCTCTGACTGATAAGATAGAGGTCAGCAGGTCATAAAGTACTTGTGACATCTCCCATAAGGATGGATAATGGTCTAAAGAGGAAATGGTCTGGAATAATCATTCTGGGGAATTTGGATGAGGTCTGTCTCTTCAAGATAGTAAAAATGTCACCATGATGTTAGCAACCTCCACTCTTAGCTTTCCGGATGGAATGCAGGTATTTGATCTTATCTCCTCCACTGAGGAGAACCCCTGGGTGATTAACATACCTGGTTCTCTTAAAGCTTCTCTATGAGTGCAAGGACCTCTATGCCCCCAACAATTTGGGATATCACTCCATTGATGAAGTGCTTGCCTTACCCTCAGGAAGGTCTGTGTTCAATCCCCAGCCCCCATAAGCCCAGAATGGTAGCACACTTACAGTTCGAGCACTCAAGAAGATGGCACAGGAGGATTAGAAATTCAGCATCGTCTTTGGCTGCAAAGAAAGTTCCAGACAGACTGGGATACACAAGACCCTGCCTCAAAACTAAAATAAACAAAAGATAATTACATGTATTTGTGCACATACCAACAAAAACATAACATGGGGCTTTTTTTTTTTCAAAACAAGGTTTTTCTGGATACATTATCATCAGACTACAACTTACTCTTGGCATTTAACATAACAACAGATACTACTACGATAAACAGCTATACACTAACCTGACCAGAAATAGTTCCAGATCTGCACTTAGGTGGCCTGCCTTGAAATCACAGCTCAGCTACTTGCTCAGTGTGGGTTCTGGTAAGCTATTTAAAGTTGTCAACTGTATATTTTTTAATTCCTAAAAATAAGAATAATAAAAATGTTGCTTCTTAGGATTGAAACAAGAAATATCATTTGAAAGCCCTCTAACATACACATAATTACAGCATTGCAATGGGTTGAATAGTGATTAAAGAGTCAGGGTACATTAGCCATCTTATTTCTTGAAATAAAAAATAATCTTGAGTAATAAGAATACACTACAAATTGTTCTTCTAATTTTTATCAGCATGTATTTATTGTACAAGTGTGATTTCTGTTATACTTTATCTGAATTAGGCCTATTTACTTTTTTGCCCATTTATATTGGTTTTTAAGTTGTATTTGTTTGAAATTGTCCCTTTCACTTTCTGAGATTTATTTCCAGGTGTCTTTCAGATCTTCTGATCATTTTAAACTAAAACACTTCTCTCTGTTACATTTTCTAATATGAGAAGAGTATGAATATTTTCTTGCCACATATGATAGCACACACATGTAATCTCAGGAATTGAAGAGTGGAGGCAGGGAGATTATAACTTCTCAGGCAGCTTAAAATAAGAATGAACTAAGTGTGCACACACGTCTTTACATAGTCTTTAAGTGACCGTCTTCAGCTCCTTAGTACACACACTCAAGTTGCTTGTAAAGAATAACAACTGCAAACTGCCAATCTCAATGCCCCTTTTCCTTAGCCTTCTATTGGGATGCATTGATTGGACAAAATAATGGGTTTCACTGTAACAACTTCATGCATGCATAGGATCTAATTTGACCACAATCACATGTTTTGCCCTCTCACATACCTGTCCTCTTCTATTTCCTTTGTAGATTCCACCTATTTTCACATCTTCTTTTCTCCTCCTGAGTCCACATATGAGGAAAACCTACAATACCTGGCATACTGCACCTGGCTTATATCCAGTTATACCCAGATTCCTGCTAATAACATGATTATGTTTTTCTATAGATCTGAATAATACTACAATATGTATATACATAACTTCCCTTTGTGTAGTCATCCATTAATGGACACGTACAATGTACTTTTTTTTTTTTTTTTGGTTTTCATTTGTCATCAACTTAATATACCAAAGTCATTTAGTAGTATAAGCAAAGTAGCTTAATAGTGATGATTGGATGGCCCTGTCTTTATCATATATGTGATGTTGGTAGAAAGGGGCTCTAAGATTCTAGATTTTATGTTACTAAAATATTTAAATATTTAGCATGAAAAGATGAGCTTGCTAAACAAATTTTAGTAATTAATTTCAGTAACAAATTCTATTCCTGTCATAATATTTCTATACTAAGGAGAACAGGTAGTTTCAAGATTAACAATAAAAATTGTATATTTTATTATTTCAATGAAAACATTAAACATTAGTCATATTTCTCTCTGAAACACCTAGGGAGTGTTTATTTTGAATGAATGTCCAATAAGTATCACTAATTAATTGAGATGTGCATTATTGTACCATCCATATCATCATCACCATTTCAGAATTCTGAGAAGAGATTTATCAGAAGATCTCATGAATGTAGAGGACTTGAACAAGAGCATCCTCACTCAAAGTGGAAATTAGCAATTGGTCTCTAAAACCAGTGTGAAATAGAAACTTAGGAGCTGATGTGTATAATATACATATATATTATATGTGCATATAATATACATATGTCATATGTATATTATATATACATATACAGATGACATTGAAAAGAACTCCAACATATTAAGCAACAGAAGTTTCTCCCAATAGAAGGACAACTTACATCTCCTAATTTAGGGGGCAGTTTTAGAATTTTTCAACTTGTTACTTCTTTGATGTTACTGTTGTGGTTTTTATTTTTGATATAATTTCTTCAACTAAACATACTTTTTAAATCCTAATGAATGACATTGGGATTTCATTGCAGGCCAGAGGATTAGGAGAGACATTGTCTTGATCAATTTGTCCACATCTTTCCCAAAGTATTCCAACCATATCCAGAGACAGGGAAATGAACAGCAGCAGCACCTCAGACTTCATCTTGCTGGGTCTCTCTTCCAATCCCTGGATGCAGAAACCCCTTTTTGACATCTTCATCATCATGTACCTGGTCACAGTGATGGGGAATGTGCTCATCATCCTGGTCATCTGCTCTGACTCCAGGCTCCATACCCCCATGTACTTTTTCCTCAGCAACTTGTCATTCATGGATATCTGCTTCACAACAGTCATTGTACCCAAGATGCTAGTGAACTTGCTCTCAGAGACAAAGACTATCTCTTATGTGGGATGCCTAGTTCAGATGTACTTCTTCATAGCATTAGCAAACACTGATAGCTACCTGCTGGCCTCCATGGCCATTGATCGACTGGTGGCCATCTGCAATCCTTTACATTATGATGTGGTGATGAGGCCACAACGCTGCCTCCTCATGCTGCTGGGTTCTTGCACCATCTCTCATCTACATGCACTGTTCCGTGTCCTCCTCATGTCTCGCCTCTCATTCTGTGCCTCCCATGTCATCAAGCACTTTTTCTGTGACACTCAGCCTGTGCTGAAGCTGTCCTGCTCTGACACATCCTCCAGCCAGATCGTGGTCATGACTGAGACCCTGGCTGTGATTGTCACTCCCTTCCTATGCATCCTCTTCTCCTACCTGAGAATCATTGTCACTGTGCTCAGGATTCCCTCTGCAGCTGGAAAGTGGAAAGCCTTCTCTACCTGTGGCTCCCATCTCACTGTAGTGACCCTGTTCTATGGGAGTGTAATCTATGTCTACTTTAGGCCCCTGTCCATGTACTCTGTGGTGAAGGACCGGGTAGCCACTGTTATGTATACAGTAGTGACACCGATGATGAATCCTTTCATCTATAGCTTGAGGAACAAAGATATTAAGAGAGGTTTAAGGAAGTTAAGGGACAGGCTTCACTCATAGAAATGTAAAATTATGAAACATATAACTGAGAGATGACCTAAGACATTTCATGCTATACTTCCTTTCTCTACATCTCTGTATGATACTCTGTGAAGTTATGTTAACCACCAACATCACTGATCTGGAAACAAGACAGTGCTCTGTAAATTATCTTGACCAAATACATGTTCATTCTCAGACTGTGTGCTACAGTAATCCAAATTTCAGAATTTTGTCAAACTCAATAGATTGGTAATTATACATTCAATAAGCATGTCCATGTTCTCAGACCTGAGATTTTACATTGATCAGTGTTCAGTAGAATAAATTAAGTGATCTTAGTGGGAAATTGAGAAAGACATTCTGATCTTATGAGTTGACATCATTTCTAAAGACATATTGAACATGGACTCAAAGAGGACTCAAAAGTGAGGAAATGTACAACACATTTTAAATGGTGAAGACATCTTGTTGTATAGAGTAAGATAATGTGGTAGTACATCTGGCAGATGGTGAGGAAGCCAGAGGGTGTCAAGTTATTCAGCTTAAGAATAAGAATTAAGTTGGAAAGGAAGAAACTACAAAAATATTCATAGTTCTCACCCAGATTTCACCATTAATTCCATCACAAGAGTGAATTCTTGGGACACAACTCCTTTTTATTTTCTCTTAATTCTTTGTTTCCCTACATATAAAGAATTTTCAATAAGCTTCCTTAATAAGCCAAAAATGTCAGTCTGTCCGTGTATTAGGCAGAATACAAGCAAAGTTGTGCTGTACAAGTAAACAACCCAAAAGTCTTGCAATATTAAAAACAAAGTTTTAATTCTTTTTTAAAAGGTATTTATTTTTATTAATTAATAAACAAATGCTAGATAATCTCAATTGTACCAAAACAGGATATCAGAAAAAAGACCTGTGCAAAAATACATATTTAAAAATGTACAATTCATTTTTAACAACATATGTCTTCTGAAATAGGGATACTTCCATATTTATAATAGAACAAGAAATTCCAAAATAAAGATACAAAAGTAGGTCTTTTATAATTCTTTGTTCATCATTGCAGCACTTTTTTTTAGTTTAAGAAAACTGCAGAAGCTGACATGAATTCTATTGGAAAGAATATAAAAAATTATCTTGGTTTTAAATTGACACCAAAGTCTGTCTAGAAATAACCCAAGCACTGCAAATTTAGTTTTTGCAAGTTAATCTAATTCAAAAAAAAACATTTGTACTCCCATATTTTAAATGGTCTTAATTGTTCATCATCATAAAAAGTAGTTGTCAGAGAAAATAACTATTTGAACAGTCTAAACTTCAGTAACACTGTTTAGAATATGTCTGTTTGTGGCAGGCAGAATCCAAAAATGACTTTTCCTAATCCCGAGGCTCTGTGTGTTTCCTAGAGGTATAATGAAGTTCAATTAAAGTCCCAGTCTAAGAAATCAAATTATAGCACTCATTAACCTACGTGTCTACTTTATTCTGAATAAACTTGCTATTGTGACTCCTATTCACATCTTTCAGAACGACATCAGTCTATAAATTCCATCATTAAAAGCAACTTAATTTATAACCAAGTCCCTGACTCTGAAAATAAATCTCCCCGACACCCCATTGCACTTGTCAGCAAGTAATGACTGTGTGAGCTCGGATTCCCTTTCCTCCTTGCCCAGCCCTAGGAGAGACAATCAGATGGACCTCCTAACTTTTCCACAGGGCCCATCCTCACTCTCTCCTCAGAGCTGCTCTAGCGTCATCTTTAAAACATTCACTGACTGCTTGCATAAGTGAATAAGATTAAACATTTTCCATTAATATATAGTTTCCATTAATATATAGTATCTGCATAAAGTCTTGTGTTCTTACATAATAAGAGTAAAAGTAGCAATTCACATTATTAGGCTGGTAACAAAGTATTTATTCATTCTACCTGTTGTTGACTGAAATTCCCTGAATCTCAAGTGTGTAATCTAAGAACTGTAGGAAAAGGACACACTGACTGGGCTCTGCCCAGACGCTGGCCGGGACAGGGCTAGGAGCCTTTGGGGTTGTCCTGTTGGTCACTCTGCTGTATTCTTCCTAAGCCTGAGGACTCAGTCCTCTGAGCAGGAGCTGTTACAGTGACCCTAAATCACCCCCAAATTCACTGGTCTTTTCAAGCAATGTTATAACACATTAAACATTCTTTAGGAGTTGGGTACTGAGAAATCTTAAAGAGGGCTTTAAACCTTACTGAAGGAAGATAGATGGCTGTTACTGTCACAGCAAAGAAGAGTGAGTAAACACTGTTTCCCCTCACAAAGCTCCTTCTCTTGATGGCATGCAACCTTTCTTGGAGGTCTCCACCCCAGCCCACCTGCATTCAAATAATCACATAATGGCCTGATGAGAAGCCATGACAGACAAATGGCAGCAGGCCTGGAAGCAGAGACTCACACTTAGTTCTCCAAATACTAGTGAAAGAGGAAATGGGAGTAATGCCTTGGAAATTTTAAGGACATGATAATAACTTTTAAAAAGGCAGATCTCAAAAAGTAGACTAAGTAATACAACCACCCCAATCTGACACACTGTTCAACAAGAACACAGTAGCAAGACAAGTCAGGCTCTTTGGAAATCCCACAAATTTTACCTCACTTTAAAATTTTTTTACCTCCCTGAATCCAGTGTCCCAATTGGCTTTTCATCACCAAACTGTTTTCCTTTCCTTTCCATTTTTCTTCATCCTTCCTCTTTCTTTCTCTCTTTTTATCACCTGTGCTCTTGTACCATGAAAACCAAGCTTCTGAGATACTTTAAATATCCAGGCATCAGCAGCTTCAAGCCATTTTCTTAAGTCTTGATAAGCTTCTTATCCCAAATTACTTGAAAAAGGCCTGGGCTACTATGTCAGGACACATTGACCAACATCTCATTGTTCTATTCCTGAACAGTGCTATAAAAAAATCTAAAGCCAGATATCCTCTAGGAGGCTACTCAGGATGCAACTTGCTCCTCTTCCTTTGGAAAACCTTCAGTCTCCAGTTAAGGTGCATAGCTACCTTCTGGAGCCTGACTGCCAGGTGGCAGAGAAAGAGGGAGGCTAGTCTACAGAAATGCTCTTCCCCAGCCAATCTACTACAAGAGTGGCTCCATGATACACTCTAAATGAAAAAGACAAAACACAAAACAAGCACAAACTTCTCACAGATTGGGAGCAAGCAGTCTAGACCTCTTTGACACTGAGAAAGCAATCGGTGACTGAATGTGTCCCAGTGTCCTTTACGTGTACTCACTGCTACAGACACAGCTTCAGGAAGTCCTTGTCAAACAGCCAGAGCCTGGAGAACACTTCCTTTTCTTTCCTATGAGTTTGTCTAGAGGAGTATGTGAGTGTGGGTTGACAGGCAGTTTACTGGACTGATAGATGAATGGGCCGAGAGAGAGAGTGGAGTAGTTGCTGTTCACCATTACACTCATCCTCTTGATGGGCTCTTCAGGGTTCACACCAATGGAATCCCGTCCTGCCTGCTCATGCCAGAGGTTCACCGAGTGTGTTTTATTTGTCACACAGTTGAGGCCGATGCTGTGGGAAGATGGTGCTGTTGACAGGTATGGAGTCCCAGAGGAGCCACACAGTTTTTCCTAAAAGAGTCCATGGAATGAGAAGAGGAGGAGGAGGAGGATGAAGAGGAGGAAAAATGAACTAACAGTGGGGATCTGTTTTTGCATTTCTTTCTTGAGCCACCACTGGTACTGCTACTGGCATTGTGACAGTGCTGAGAGCAGAAGACTCCTTGGGTCTTATAGACTTGCTATATAGACCTTTCAATTTCTGAGGTTTTCTAGACAGAGGGGACTGAAGAGAGGCCAGAGGGTATGGAGGGGGATGAGGATGAAGTGGATACTTGTCTGGATTGCATACTGCACACAGGATCCATTGCCCCATAACCAGCAGGCTATGCATTTAGCAAGGTTCTATGAGCTGGTACCGATTTGCAATTTGGGGAGATGCAGGTGGATGACAGCAGGACTGCTGCTACGTAGCTGATCCCATCTTGTGATGTCAACACAGAATATATTTGTCTGGTGAGGAACACGGGCAGAAACAGGTGATGTGGTACAGGGCACTGGTACCCTTCCATAGCTGTGCATTCAAATGCTTCTCTACCATGAGGTTGAGGGCACAGAGAAGTCAGTCAAACACATGATAACCTCTTCCAATCTGCCGGCTCCTAAATGTGCAAAATGATGGGGCTGAGAGTGATGACCTTAAATAGTGATAGTCCAGTTTCTCAACAGACTCTTCTCTGTCATGACCTTCACCCTCCTCACTGGATAACCTAGAAGCTGGCTCATTGGCAGGCAAGGGCGGGTGTGGAGACTCGAGGCCTGGAGGAAGGTCAATGGGGGTACTCCTCCTTGCTGAGCTGGGCAGCCTGGAGGCCTTGGAAGACTAGGGGTATGAGGTTTCGGTTTACTAGCTAAGAAAGGCTTTGATTCTGCAGGAAGGTGTGGCTCCTGTGGCATTCGAGGAGGGGTGGGATGCGGGTCCCTGAGTGGATGTGGTAGTTGCTGAGAATCCGGATGGTGAATCAGCTCCTTCTCCCTGGTTTTGTTTTTGTGCTCTGCTAATAACACATCAAATCATTTTCTTCTACCCTGAACATCTCTCCACTGGGTTAAGGAATGTGTCTTGAGGGTCAAAGACCTGGTGCAGGGCTTCTTGGTATCCAGAACAATGACCCTACAGTGGATGTCAGGATCAAACTCTCTTTCTGAAAATCTCTTATTTAAAAACTTCTGTTATTAGAATTGTCTTCAGATTTCTTTTCCAGAGTAGGCATTACAGGAATCCTATTGCCATTCAGAATCTGTCCGGGTGAAGGCAAGGTTGGCTTTGGTAATGAGGGACAGTTAAGGTCAGGCTTGACTGCACAGCTCATAGTAGCAGGACAGGCTGGCCCCACCGTGGATTACAGTAGTGTGCCATCCATCTTCAGATGTATCTTTTCCACCTTCACAGAGGGTGTCATGACTCTTCCATGGGGGACTTTAATCTGTTTCATAGGATGCATGGGCTTCATGTTTCCCCTGAACTGCAGTTTCTCTTTGGGCAATCTGAATAACTTGGAGCTTGAGGATGCGCAAAGGACTCCTCCACCATGGCACCAATGCCTTTGCTTTTGGACAGAGAAGGGAAGAGGGAAAATACTGAAGTGTGAGGAACAGCCAAAGAAGGCTTGCTAGATGAGCTATGTCTTCTTTAGTCTGCAGTCCAGTATCCTGGACAACAATGGTCAGCTGTGACTGTGAGGTCCAAGAATCGAGTAGCTACTCAGTCACACGAGGCTAGATGTTGTTTCACCTACTTATACAGAAGTGTAGAAGTAGATTCCAACACATGTGCTGGCAAATAAATGCAAGGCAGGTAAAGAAGAGAATCTTCCTTCTTCCAATGTCCTTACGAAGGTCTCCAGCAGAAGGTGTGGCAAGTTTTAATTCTTACTTACACCACATTCCTGTTAATCCCAAAGAGGAGAGGAGGAAAGACCAAATCATCATGGACAAACTAAACAAGATTTTTTTTTTTCATTTGAGTACACTGTTGTTGTCTTCAGACACACCAGAAGAGGGCATTGGGTCCCATTACAGATGGTTGTGAGCCACAATGTGGTTGCTGAGAATTGAACTCAGGACCACTTGAAGAGCAGTCACTTCTCTTAACCACTGAGACATCTCACCAGCCTCAGTTTACATTTTTCAAAACCTGCTTTAATAAGTGTTAATAAGGATTCTTAACACTTCCATCTCCCTTTAGCACCATGTCTGTTCTCAGCAAAACATCCTCTCATAAGACAGTTTCCAGGGGAAAAAAAAATCACAGGACATAACAGTCTCCAAAGAAACAAGAAATTTCCACTTCAGTGTCATATTTCCAAAAGTTCAAACTAAAAAGAATTCTAAGTAATATAGAATCATAAGTTAGAGCTATAAGTGCTAACAACACCCAGTCTGGTTTTTCTAAGTCCTCATTTTCTCAGTAGGGTCTAGAATGTCATCACTGACAGAACAAGAGGCCACCTTCCACACAATATCCTGTTAACCTTCAGAAATGAGTGCAGAGAGAAATTAGTCACTGGATACTTTAGGAAGATTTTTCCTAAACCAAAAATTGAATAGAAGGGTATTGGGGTCCAGCCTCAACACAGGATCAGAGTTTTCAACTGGAAGCAGGGATATCTGGAAGGTGCTTAGTAAATATGCACAGACTACTTTTTATGTACAAGCTGACAGGCAATTTTCAAGGCTTAAAGTTTCTCTCTCTTCTCTCTCATTCTCTGTTCTTTCTCTCTCATTCACTCACAGCCTGAGGCTGCACACACTCTATATTCTCCTGTGCACTCTGATTTTCTTGAACTCTCACACTCACACACACCTCAGTGCATTCCTCTTTCACTATAGCACACACTCTTCACACACATCTCACACACACCACATGTACACTCCTTTCACTCACACACACGCTTTCTATAAACACCTCACATCCTCTCTTTACTCATTCTTCACATTCTTTTCATGTTCACTCACCTTTTTCTTGACTCACTTTTTTATTGATATTCTAAAAGCAGGTAAAAAAAAGACATTGTATAATCATTGTCAAATCAAATTTAAAAGAATAACCACATCACACAAAGAATCAAGAATTACAGTTGTTCCCAAAGTTTCAAGCTTCCCTATTCCCAGACCTATAGCCAAAGTAATAATAATTGTAAACATATCATTATTTAAACTTTAACTTTGACTTATTATACTTCAGAGCTCAGAGCTCTGAGACCAGCTACTTGCATTTTCTTGTAAAAAACTCTAATGATAACATGACATGGGCAAAGCTGACAAACTGTGACCAGAAAGAATCAAGTTAACCCTTAACTCAGTAGTTCCACTGGCTTTTTGCTTCTATACATTGCACACAATGATCCTCCTATGAGTCCCAGTGTTTTGACTTAGTCTTACTACTATAAGACTTTACATATTCTATACTTACTTATCCAGGGACCACTATCAAATGTTATGCAAAACTTATTTCATAACTTTAATAGTTTTTTCCTTTCTCGGGGTCCCAATGTTGGCTCTAATTCATTTTCTAATAATTTCGTCAAACTTTCTTTGTAAATCAAGCATTAATCTGGAACTACCATTGTGCCGTTATTGAACTGTTTGCAAGATGAGAACACACATCATTCACCTGGGCCATTAGGACTGTGCTGTGCTATGCCCCATGCCTCAATTTTTAATTGTTTAAGGTTAAATCTAGTTTCAGAGTTCACCAGAGCAACAGGAGAAAGAACTAAGAAAGTCAGATATAATAAAATAATTATGCACACCAAGGCCAACTGAAAAGTAGTCATGCACAAATGAAATCTATACAGCTATTGTCCAGGGCTAAGGTTAGGAAAAATGGGAACAACTGTTTTTTACAAAAAGTTGCCATGAGCTACTGAGATGTCTCCATCCAGGCCTACTAAAGGCAGTCCCTTATTTCAGATAGAGGGACATGTCTCCTGCTTCTCATGGTCCCAGACACTGTCCTTTTCTATAAGGAGCTGCCTCGGGCTTCTGAGATGTCTCTATCCTGGCCTACTGCAGGTAGTCCCTGTCATTGTATGCTGTCCCCAGCAGAAAGGTTCCTCATAGGCTTTGAGAACAGATGACAGATCTCCTTGCTCTTGCTGTCTCTACTCTTGCTGGATATACTCTTCACCACGAAGGCTGGTTGAATACAAAGGAGAAAATCCTAGAGACTTGTCCTTTGATGAGAGACCTTTAAAAGGAAGAATATTAGATCATTAAAGGATGAACTCATTACATACACAATAATATTGGAAATTTGGCTTGATACCTAAGCAGAAAATTTAGTTCGTTGACCATATTTTCCAATCTAGTAGAGCAAATTCTAAACATAGGAATGCTGTAAAGCATGCGAGATAAAGAGGATATGAGGAACAGTGGAACAAATGTTTGCCATTGAAGAACCATATTTTAAAAGATATTAGTAAGGGCTATTTTAAACTTTAAAGGATAGTCATGAAAGTCAAGAAAAGAATTCTAAGATGCTATGATTAATAGCCATCATCAAAATATGATTACAGTTTAAGCAAAGTATGCCTGAGAAAGTAACCACTGGTTTTTGTGATGTGCCAGGCACTGATGTTAATGAGTTTATAAAGGAGGTTAGAAAAGGAGATATGCCAGGCAGTGGTGGTGCGTGCCTTTAATCCCAGCACTTGGGAGGCAGAGGCAGGCAGATTTCTGAGTTCGAGGCCAGCCTGGTCTACAGAGTGAGTTCCTGTATAGCC
>JADRCC010158698.1:0-10500 GCA_019843855.1 Hylomyscus alleni
TTTTTTTTTTTTTTTTTTTTGACTTGAGTGAGTGACTTTATTCTCAGGCCACAGAGAACAGGCTACATTCATTTAAAGAAATGGTGTGTGTATTAAGATGGTCTATCCATAAAGTCATTCACCAACTGTTACAATGAACAATGGTTCTGCTTAGAAGGTGGCACAGACATTAGGTGTGGGTAAGAATCTGGTTCATTGGCTGTGATAATTTGGAAAAGCATTCATCTCAGAGAAAGAGTAACTTATAAAGTCCTCTTCTTCAAACTTGATACAAGAGCTACAAATGTCAGGCAAAGCATTCAGTCTCACTCTTGGTTATTCTCTTTCCTACAAGCCACCTCCCAAGTTAATTGTCTATGTCTCCCTTGGGTATATAAATACTATTGAAATATATAAGCTGTTCTGAAAGCCATAGTGGAGTGTAAAAACATGATATTACTAATAAAAGCAAGATTTCAAGACCTTTATGTTGTACACAGCAAGACACTGTCACAAACAAGCTGAAAGTATATATAGATTGTACAGTATTGAACCTATTTCTCCAATTACCAAATTAGAGAGACCCTTGGATGACAATCAACAAATTTCTAATTCCTTATATTTTTTGGATTTCAATTGCTTAGGATATATTGGTAATATTAATTTCCATATTAAGATATTAATAAAAGGTAATTGTCACTTCCTGTTGTTTTTGTTGTAAGAGGTGGAATTAGATTTGTGTGGATTTGTTGAAAGATTACTTTCTTGCTTCTTCTAGGGTGTAGTTTTACTCCTTATGTTGATGTTTTCCATCTATTATCCTTTGTAGGGCTGATTTATGGAAAGATATTGTGTAAATTTTGTTTTGTCATGGAATATCTTGTCTTCTCCATCTATTGCAATTGAGGGTTTTGCTGGGTATAGTAGCCTGGGCTGGCAATTGTGTTCTTGTAGGGTCTATATGACATCTGCCCAGTATCTTCTAGCTTTCATAGTCTCTGGTGAGAAGTCTGGTGTAATTCTGATAGGCCTGCCTTTATATGTTACTTGCCTTTTTTCCCTTACTGCTTTTAAAATTCTTTCTTTGTTTAGTGCATTTGGTGTTTTGATTATTATGTGACGGGAGGAATTTCTTTTCTGGTCCAGTCTATTTGGAGTTCTTCTATTTGGAGTCTATTTGGAGTAGGCTTCTTGTATGTTCATGGGCATCCCTTTCTTTAGGTTAGAGAAGTTTTCTTCTATAATTTTGTTAAAGATATTTACTGGCCCATTACATTGGGAGTCTTCACTCTCTTCTATATCTATTATCCTTAGGTTTGGTCTTCTCATTGCATCCTGGATTTCCTGGATGTTTTGGGTTAGTAGCTTTTTGCTTTTTGCAATTTCTTTGACTGTTGTGTCAATGTTTTCTATGGTGTTTTCTGCCTCTGAGATTTTCTCTTCTATCTCTTGTATTCTGTTGGTGATGCTAGCATCTATGACTCCTGATTTCTTTCCTAGGTTTTGTATCTTCAGGGTTGTCTCTCTTTCTGATTTCTTTATTGTTTCTATTTCCATTTTTAGATTCTGGATGGTTTTGCTCATTTCCTTCACCTGTTTGATTGTGTTTTCCTGTAGTTCTTTAAGGGATTTTTGTGTTTCCTCTTTAAGAGCTTCTAGCTCTTTACCTGTGTTCTCCTGTATTTCTTTGAGGGTGCTATTTATGTCTTTCTTAGGGTCCTGTATCATCATCATGATAAGTGATTTTAGATCTGAATCTTGTGTTTCCGGTGTGATGGTGTGTCCAGGACTTGCAATGGTGGGAGAATTGGGTTCTGATGATGCCAGTAACTTTGGTTTGTATTGTTTATTTTCTTGTGCTTGCCCCCCTCCATCTGGTTATCTCTAGTGCTACCTGCCTTTGCTAAATCTGACTGGAGTCAGTTCTTCCTGTGATTCTGCTTGTATCAGAACTCCTCAAAGTCAGCCTGTCTCTGTGATCCTGTGATTCTGCGATCCTGTGACCCTGGGCTTGTTAGAGCACCTGGGAGTGCAGCAACTTCTTCTGGGTGTTGTGGGACTGGCTCCAGAGCTTGCATCCAAGGTCTACTCAGGACACCAGCCCAGAGAGACCAGAAGGAAGCCCCCCCTTTTTTAACCATCTAACAACAAAAAAAAAACCTTTGCTGTTAAAAAAGATAATATAATTGCCTTTTACTTTATATAAGGAGCTGAAGGGATGGCTCACCACTTAAGAGTATTTATTGTTCTTGTAGAGGGTCCAAGTTCAGTTCACAGCAGCCACATTATTAGGCTCATAACTGTCTATAACTCCATCTCCAGGGGTCTGATGCCCTCCTCTGGCCTCCTTGGTCCCTACACTCACTCATGTGTGCAAGTATATGTACACACATACACACACACACACACACACACACACACACACCACACACACTTAAAAATAAATATTTTAAAATAATAATTCACAGATTTCAATCCTTAGAAACCTTCTTGGCAGAACAAAGAAGCTGAGAAGATTGGAACCAACCAGATAGCCAAATTCATGCACTTCCTGAAACATTCTACAATTTCACTGCAGGGTGAGATTATGGAGGATTCTTTTTTTTTTTTTTTCATTTAAAAGAGGAAGGTTTTATTTATTTATTTGTTTGATTTTTGACAGTAGGTCATATGTAGACCAGGCTGTCCTTAATGTTGATCAACATGCCCCTAGACTTCTGATTCTCTCATCTGTACATCTGAGAGCTAAGATTAGAGGTGCATACCATTATGCTTGGTACAACTAAAATGCAGGGGATAGAATCCAGAGCTTTGTTCATGCTAGCTAAATACCCCACAAACTGACCTACATCACAGGCTCAATTGGAGGACTGATTGTGACTCAGTATCAGAGGGGTCAGTCCATGGACTCTTGGTTGCTTGCCATCATTTGCATGGACGGAACATCATAGCAGCAGGAGAGTATAGAATGTCTCTTCATTCTGGGGAGTTTCTTTGCCCTTTGAAGAGAATAAATACACCTTATGGCTTCAGGGGTGATGTTCTACTCAGCCTGGACTTTCAGGTAAACTCTCTTTGGAATATAATGTTTATAGCTCCTTCTCAAATTGTGTGAAACAGTTTCCATGTCTCAAGACATCATGCTCATCCATATGAAAGGGATGATATAATAATCTCTTTAAGAAATGTTTTCACACTTAGATGTTATAGAGAGGCTATCTTATGTCTATATGGATGTGGCACCTGTCAATTATATATCTGATAGCTTTATGGCTTAAGCAGGAAATAGGAGGTGGGAGAATTCTGGGATAGAGCCAGGCAAGAGATTCACCTCGGAAGATGTGACGAGACAGACACATGGCACCTAAACACATGTAACCAGCCTCCTGGCAGAATGTAGATTCAAATAAATATCATGTTAAACTATGATTCTAGTCAAGCAAGAGCCTAGCTCTATGGTCAAGGTATTTGTAAATATATTTGAGTCAGAGTTATACTTCTTGGAGCATAGGACTGGCAGGAAGATCCAGGACCTGACTACTACAAGATGTGGGAGCCAGTGTGAAGAGGCCCAACTTGTGGTCAGGGCTCTGCAGTGTCCATTCTTTCTGCATGCTTTTCAGGAACTGAGAAAAGTGGACATAAATTAGATGTAGCATAATCTAGTGTTGGGAAGACATAACAGGAAGATAACGATGGCTTCAAACTTTGTGAGGCAATATAATACAGGAGATTTCAAGATGGTATTGTATGAATGTTAGATAATCTGCCAAGAGGACAAGCATCATCTTCCCATGAGAGCAGTTATCTTAGGTGAGGCTCCCAGAGGCTGATTGTGATATCATTAACATGAGAGCAGAGAAGGAGATTCCCTCAGAGAAACTAACAGGAGAGGGAGTGAAGCAGGGCAGGAGGGAAGCTCAGGACTAGAGGCCACTTATCTGAGTTGGATTCTACTTGTAGCAAGGATTCTCCTTGTATTCTCCTCTCTCAGACATAGACTATAGGGAACTACCCCCTGGCCTCTTTCGAGTTTCTTTATAGTTCCTCCAAGAGAGTATATTAACTGTTTTCACTGATGTGGCAAAATACTTGAGTTGTGGGCATTAAGGTTTATGTTGACTCACAGTTTCAGATTATCTTAGGGCATAATAGCAGGGACTATAGGGTGGACATGCTCCACTTGTAGTGATAGTTGTGTGAGGTGTAGTAAAGAGAGACTGGGCTAGAACCTCCAAAGGCCTATCCTTAACCTTCTGCTCCTACTAGACAGTCACCATCTTCAAAACCTCCATAGTATCCTCAAATAGTACCACCAGTTAGAGAGACAAGTACTCAAAACATGAGCCTAAGGGGGAAGTTTTACATTCAAATGTGAGTGTCACAAACACAAGCCACTTAGACAAGATCACAGAAAGCTAGTGGTGAGATTCCCAAAGGCTATTTGCCTCAAAGGACTACAGGAACACTTTCTAATCCATCAGCTCTTCAAGGATTGCTGTCTTCATCTGTTGAGAGGCAATCTCTTGACTTGATCCCTACATGATTTTCATGATGAGTAGATAGTAACCCAAGGAGTGTTATTAAAGTTCCAAGGTCATGAATGGCGAGGGCTCTGTGCTTTGGAACAAAGGCAAAATGCATTAAAGAAACTCAGACTACACAGAGAGATCCATAAGGGCAGGAACTCCAGACCTCAGCTCTTGTAAAAGTCTCACTGATATTGAGCACTAGATGGTCAATAACATGAGTAAGGCATCTCCAACGTAGATCCTATAGTTTGGGTAGCCTCACCTGAGGCTGCATGGAGCAAAAGCAAGTCAGACATGTTGATCCAAGCTCATTCTGTGGAAGTATTAGCCAAATAAATAAATAAATAAATAAATAAATAAATAAAAATTGAAAGATCACTCTTCTTTTTAATAGTATCAAATGGAACAAGACAACAGACAGTGGATCTGTTTAACTTCCTATATGTGGGAGATATTGTTCAAGTTTTGTTCATATTCCCTTACCACGTGGATGCACCTAGATCCCAGATCCTCTGACTGCTGAGTACTCACAATGCCCTTCACACCTATTTAACAACTTCCATGCGTTTAGTGGAAGTCCTCAGCTGGAACTCACCCCCTTTCTTTCTATGAGACATTGACAGTCAAAGAGAAATGTAAACGGGGACACCACAAGGTTCATCTTGGGTCTCACAGTATAACCACTGGGTGATATAATTTGTGATTTAAATTTCTTCCATGGTTTCTGTTTTTCATAACTTTTAAAATGATCTTTGTGAATTTCACATCATGCAACCTAATTCTGTTCATTTCCCAGTTTTTCCACATCTGCCCCAACCCTTGTAACCTCCCTTGCAAAAGGAGAATGAATCTTACTGTGGAAGCTGCAGTGTGCCACAGTGTGTCACCCAGTATACTCTTTTGTCCCAAACATCTTTACTTGCAAATGTTTATTGCAATGAGTCATTGGTCTGGTTTGAGGTTTCTGGCTTCTGCTACAACAGTAGACCCTTATCGAGACTCCTCTAGGATATCCTATTGTTGCCCTGAGTCGTGGAGATTATGTAGCTTTACATCTACAGGACTAGTCCCTTTATGTCCTCCAGGAGCTCCTAGCTGGGGTAGATGTTAGGGTATGACAGCTCAAATTCCTGGATCTGGGCCTAGGTGGGAGCTGAGTTGGTCAGTCCACCAGCTCTCCCACAAACAGCAGCTGGCAAGGGGGCAGGAAAGCTCAGCTATGCCCTCGGATATCAACGTGGCCTCAGGTAGCAGCCCAGACCACGTACATCCTTATGGCTTTTGATGTAACTTGGACCTTAGACACTGACACAGACCTCTGCTGCTGTAGAGCCATGGACCCAGACGTGGCCCATGACAGCAGCACAGGCCTGGTTATCACCATGGTCTCAGGCTGTGCACATCAGACTGATTCTCACTGCTCTCATGTCTCCAGTTCTGCCTCGCTTCCTGCTCTGCTTCTCTTTCTTTCCCATCTCTTGGTCATGTACTTGCTTGGTGTAGTGGTGGCCCTCCACCAGCAGGTGGGCTTCTCATTCTTGTTTGCTTGTTTATTTATTTATTTGTTCTGACGCTAGGTGTTGTACTCAAGGCCTTATGCATAAGGAACTTGTGCTCCTGTCTAGGTTTTTCCACTAACCACACGTGCTTTTCTTACTCTCCTTTCTTTTTGTTTTAGGAGATGAGGCCTTATGGAACCCAAGCTGGATTTGAGTTTTTTATGTAAACAAATATGAACTTAAACTTCTGATCCTCTTAATTCTTCTTCTTGAGTTCTGGAATAGCAGGTATGAGTCACCATGCTAGGTTTAGGTGGTGCTGGGACCAAACTAAGGGCTTTGTATATGGCTTGGCAAGTGCTCTACCAACTGAGCTATTCCTTCATCCCTCATATGCTTATCTTGAGGGTACTCTTAACAAATCACTCTTACATGAATCTTCTCATCCAGGCTCTGTTTCTAAGAAAATTTACCTAGCACATGCAATGTTTTTTTATAGAGGTATCACTATAGAAATAACATATACAAATACATCTTTCAAAACACCTGTTATTGTTGATGATTCAAAGTAATAGAAATGATGGTGATAAGATTGTGCGGCTCTGGTATAAGATATTATAGCAGTAATACTAACATTCTGTATTCTAAATTCCCTGTAGGATATAAAATCAACATGACTTTATGTGTGCAAATAGACAATGGTCCTTGTGTGCTAAGACTGTACTTGACAGCCCTGCATTAAAAGACAACTGGTTCAGCACCAAACTGTGGACAGCACCCAATAGTTTGTGGACAGTGCACACACAAAGTTATGTCCAGTTCTGCCCCACAACAGGTGAGACCCAGATACCTCAATTAAAGGGCAATTATTTCCAGTAAGTCCCACTTGTAAGGTCTTATGCCATTTTTCACATATCAAGGCTCTCTCCCTTGATACCATCAGGATATTAGAAAAACCCTAGGTCTTGCCAAGGGATTACTCAGTTTATTAAATTTAGCTTCACAAACAGAGACACTCTGCACTTTGTATCACCCTCGAGAACGTGAGCATTAAGGCATTCTATTGGCTTGAAACCCAGCAATTTCACAAGACAATAAAACAATGTATGTTCTTTTCAATCTTTTCCTGTGTACTTTATTTGCTAGGGGAAGTAAAATGCAGTTCAATGATCTACCATTATGTGATGTGGAAGCTCTCTGCTGAAATTAAATCTTGCCATTACCAGGGTGAGTATCCAAATCTGTTGTGTTAGCACTTTCACTTTGTGTGTGCCTGTGGCTGCGGAAGAAAGAGTAGGCTACTTCAGGGATGTTTCCATATTCTTTGTTTCAGTCTGGAGCTTTGCAAGTGTGGTGATTCCAAAACTGGATGTTCTGAAAGTCACAGAAAGCAGAAGAGGAGGAGAACACAGTGTTATCCATCTTAGAAATTTGTTCTTTAGATTTCTGGAAGTAGAAAGGACCTTGAGACTTTAAGAAATACAACATGGTTTCCCCTCAGCTACATAGTGGGTTAATGAGAGTCAATTAACTAGGTATTACAACTTCAGGTTCCTTGATATTTCTACAGGTTGCAGTATTCTGACTCTCCTATCCTTTATGGACATGTAACCACAACCTGGAGGGCATGTTTTTCTGGCTATCATTAAAGGTTGGGAAGCAATATCTTGTTCCATGTAAGAGCAATTGGTTGGATGCAGAAGTCTGAAATGATATGAGAGGCTTGAAAAATAGAATAGGATTTTCCCAAATACTGTAGTATATGCTGCCTTCAAAGTCATTAGTATTCAATGCTAGGTATGAAAACTATGGAGAATTTGCTGAAGTTGACATTCGAAGACATTGTAATAATGTCATTGGAATGTGGTTACAGACAGATCCCTGTATTTCCTTGTATTTTCAGAGCAAAACTTTCAAGAAAAATCAATTTTCAAGAATTTCTCCACTTTAAAAAGAGAGCATTGAATAATAGTCTTGGTAGCTCAGAAGTATGAGGCATGCCATGCACCTATGCTTATATAAGACATTTGGTTGTTGTTGTTGTTGTTTTAATAAAAATGCCAGTTGTTCCATTTTACTAATGAAGACTTGGGAGACAGATGCTGCGGTGAAAGCTTGTTAACTCAGAGAGGAAGAGAAAGCACCCAGATGAACTTCTTCCTCAGTAGACAAAGTCCTGATAGGTAAAGGAAGCTCTTGCTTCTCATGTCTCAAAAACTCTTCAGACTAAATCTCCCTTCTACTTCCTGTACATCTCTGTATCCATCCTCTGGACTCCCTCTTACTCTCTGGTTTGTCCTCTGTTCACTTGCTGTCAACTGGTTGCTTGCTTCACCTTTTAACCTATGGTTGACTTTATTTAATCCTGTTTAAAATAAATAGAGAGCTCTTGGATTAAAGGCTAGTGCTAGAGTTGAACCATACCATAACCAGAAACAGGTTTTCCCAGTAAACAATAGTCTCAGGGTGAAGTGTAAATTTCTGGTTTCTCTGGAGACTCAATTGTGTCATGTGATGTTTTTCTGGAAACTGTCTTATGAGAGGATGTTTTCCTGAGGCAGAAACATGGGAAGACCTTTTTCTGAGAACAGACCTGTGGTGTTTTTCTGGAAGCAGCCTGGAAAAGGGGCATGTGATATTTTGCTAGAGCAGATGCTTGAGAGAACATATGGTGTTTGGAAAGGGTGTGGGTATAACCCAACAGACAGTAGACAATACTGTGGCATTGGTTCTCATTGCCTTTTTGCTGATCATCATTTGTCATGACTTCATAGAGAGAAACACAGCAAAGAATTTCTCATGATATTCCAACAGTTTCTTGCTGCTGCTGTGGACTCAAGCTGCCAGAACCTCTCAGTTTCTTCTGGATAGAACTACTATTGCTGATTCGTTAATAGTGTTTGCCAGTGGATCAAGCTACTGCTGCTGATTCATGTAAGCTGAATTGCTGATATTCTGACAACAAAGAGTGGAATTGCCCCAAAGAACTATTTCCAAACAAACAGGTCCACAACCTCCTTTGCCCTAATTAACCTTTCCTTTCCACTACCTCTGGTGGGTGGTGTGTTAGAAAAGAGGTTAAAACATTTAAAAACCCTTATTAAATTTGGTTTTGAAAGAAATCTAAGCCTATAGCAGGGTTCACAGAGTGATCAAATATCCTGCAACACTTGGTCTCTCTGAGCCTAGCTCATTTTACATGTTGAGAGTAAGTTTACCTTGCAGGAATGATTTTTGGGGATCTAATAAGATCATTGGTGCCAAAAGCATAGCAGCTCATCAAGCATTGGTTCTTGTTACCAATAAAAACAGCTATCAATCAATTTAGAAAATAAAAGTTTCACTAAGACAAGGCAATCCCAACTTGGCTGGGTTGGAGATTCCCCCCCTCGCATTATATACAGAAATGTGGTTTTATAGAAAGACATAACTTCCTGCTTAAATTTACCAAGCCCACCCAAGCATGCTGGTCCCAAAACTCGTGCTCTTATTTACATGTTTATGGAAATGAAAAAGAACCCTGAAGATCAGCAAATCGAGTCACAACATCCACCACTGGGTTAAATAGGTACTGTATAAAAATAAGCAAGTTTGAAGAAAGACCACTCTGTCTGTTGAGGAAATCACATTAATACTAGCGTGTTTCCACTTATACAAGGGCCCAGAGTGAACGGATTGGTATAAAGATGCCACACTCAGTATTTCCATAGTGTCTCACAGGAAGGTGCTCTGTGGAACACTTTGATACATTGATCTAGGGCTTGTATCCAGCTTTTAGGTCAAGAAAATGCATCAGAAGGGTTCACTGTATCTCACGGTATGAGTTGTGACTAAACCCCAGGCTCTAGAGCTCTATTCACTGTAGTTCTCTGCCATATTTCCTTGCCACCAGGTGTAGGTGCTTGTACACTTATGAACGCTAATTACATTCCCTGAAAAACTGTTTACACAAGAACGTTTGCATGCATATAGTTTCAGGGGACCTTTCCTCAGTTGGTTCTGGTTGGTAAATAAAAGATGCCAACATCTAATACCTGGGGAGAACAGACAGACGTGGGACTGAGATAGGAAGGAAGGAGAAGGAGATCTGCTATGCCGGGAGAGTGTGGGGAGAGGAGAAACCTTGCCTGAGAGGAGTGCAGGACAGAGAAGATAGCCTCCATGTGAAGGAGCCAGGAGAAATGTGGCATGACCCAAGAGGGCTGCCCAACTGAGTCCAGGGCAACCAGGTAGAATATAGAATTTAGTAAGTGGTAATTCGGGCTTATTGGTGGGAGGTGGATTAACCACATGGAGGTTAGGAGGTGGTTCAGCTATTGCACTGTTACAGGCTGTGTGTCTTTCATTCAGAAATGTAAACCATTGGGCCGGGTATCAGGAATGTGCCACTGGGATTTATTTATTAAATATTATTGCTACAATCGAGTCCATCTATGGGATTTCCTTGGATTTCACCATTAGGACCTTCTGGCCATTAAGAAAATTCACTT
>JADRCC010158705.1:0-24587 GCA_019843855.1 Hylomyscus alleni
AAACCTGCTTAGTATTTTCTTCACAAGAAATTTTTATCAGGGTTTCAAACCTTTTACTTGTTGTCTGTTCATAACTGCTTCATCTTTGCAAGTTAATGTTGATAACTTGTATTTTCTGTTTTTGTTTTTTAAGAGAGAGTTTCTTGTGTAGCCCTAGATACACTGGAATTAACTCTGCAGATCAGGCAGACTTTGAACTCTCAGAGATCCACCCTCCTCTACCTTCTGAGTGCTGGGATAAAGGTGTATGCCACCACTTAGCTACTTCTAAGAGTTTATCTATTTTATCTACATTATTTCATGTGTTGGCATCATGATACTCATTTGTCATTTCTTTTATTTTGCAAAATAAGTAATAATGTTATCACACTCACTAGTAACAAAAACTATGAACTCCTTTCTTCGTGGCTATTATAGCTAAAGGTTTGTAGTTTTTGATACCTCTTCAAAGTAATCCACGTTGTTTAGTTGACTTATATTTTAAATGTTTTTCATTTTTATATGTATTTTATTTTTCTGTTAAAATTTCTACATATTTTTAGAACTTCTTTAGCTCAGTGGCTAAAGTGTGTGCTGTTTTATTTCCAAGTATGTGTAAATGCTTTAGTATATCACATTCTGGATTCATTCAATTGTGGTTCCAAAAGAACTATTTCTATCCTATGAATACATTTATATTCTTATAATCTCTTCTTTATTAAACTAATAAAATTTAATTTAAAATATATAATTAAGTATTGACATAAATTTTAAGTCATCAAAATAATTTAAAATAGTTAAATGCCTCTTAAATATACATGATATCTTCTGAAGCTGAAAGTAATATGCAGCTGGGGAGATGGCTCAGTGGTTGACAAGACGGTCTGGCCTCCTGAGTCCTGAGTTTGATCCCTGTCTCTCCCAAAAAAGTAATATTTACTCAACTAGTTTTTAAGTTTATTTGGAATATTAAACATGATAGAAGTAGGAAAAAATCTCTTATGAATTACACTATGAAGAGAAATTGTGACAATTCCCTGATTAGACAAGAACCATTCCATTTCTAGGTGAGAATACCCAGCATAACTGTAGATTCATAAAATGAATTGGATAGTGTTCCTTCTGTTTCTATTTTGTGGAATAGTTTGAGGAGTATTGGAATTAGGTCTTCTTTGAAGGTCTGATAAAATTGTGCACTAAACCCATCTGGTCCTGGGCTATTTTTGGTTGGGAGTCTTTCAATGACTGCTGCTATTTCTTTAGGCGTTATAGAACACTTTAGATGGTTTATCTGATCTGATTTACATTTGTTACCTGGTATGCCTAGAAAATTGTCCATTTCATCCAGATTTTCCAGTTTTGTTGAGTATACATTTTTGTAGTAGGATCTGATGAATGTTTGAATTTCCTCAGTTTCTGTTATGTCTCCCTTTTCAGTTCTGATTTTGTTAATTTGGATACTGTCTCTGTGCCCTCTGGTAAGTCTGGCTAAGAGTTTATCTTATTGATTTTCTCAAAAACAAAAAACCAAAAAACCAGCTCCTGGTTTTGTTGATTTTTCTTCTTTGTATAGTTCTTTTTGTTTCTACTTGATTGATTTCAACCCTGAGTTTGATTATTTTCTGCTGTCTACTCCTCTTGGTTGTATTTGCTTCTTTTTATTCTAGAGCTTTCAGGTGTGTTGTCAAGTTGCTAGTGTATGCTCTCTCCAATTTCTTTTTGGAGGCATAGAGTTATGAGTTTTCCTCTTATCACTGCTTTCATTGTGTCCCATATGTCTGGATATGATGTGTCTTCATTTTTATTAAATTCTAAAGTCTTTAATTTCTTTATTTCTTCTTTGATCAAGTTATCATCGAGTAGGGTGTTGTTCAGCTTCCATGTGTATGTGGGCTTTGTGTTGTTTTTGTTGCTATTGAAGACCAGCCTTAGACCATGGTGATCTGATAGGATTCATGGAATTATTTCAATCTTCTTGTATCTGTTGAGGTCTGTTTTGTGACTCTTTGTATGGTAAATTTTGGAGAAGGTACCATGAGGTGCTGAAAAGAAGGTATTTTCTGTTTTGTTTTAGGATGTAATGTTCTATAGATATCTGTTAAATCAATTTGGTCCATAACTTCTGTTAGTTTCAATGTGTCTTTGTTTAGTTTGTTTCTAGGATCTGTCCACTGATGAGAGTAGGATGTTGAAGTCTCTCACTATTATTGTGTGAGGTACAATGTATGCTTTGTACTTTAGTAAAGTTTCTTTTATGAGTGTGGGTACCCTTGCATTTGGAATATAGATATTTAGAATTGAGAGTTCTTGGTAGATTTTTCTTTTGATGAGTATGAAGTATCCTTCCTTATTCTTTTTGTTAACTTTTGGTTGAAAGTTGTTTTGATTCAATATTAGAATATCTACTCCAGCTTGTTTCATGGAACCATTTGCTTGGTAAATTGTTTTCCAGCCCTTTACTCTGAGGTAGTGTCTTTTTTGATACTGAGGTGTGTTTCCTGTACGCAGCAAAATGCTGGGTCCTGTTTATATATCCAGTCTGTTAATCTATGTCTTTTTAATGATGAATTGAGTCCATTGTTGTTAGGAGATATTAAGGAATAGTAATTGTTGCTTCCTGGTTTTTTGATGTTATTTTAATATTTGTATGGCTATCTTCTTTTGGCTTTATTGAAAGATTACTTTCTTGCTTTTTCTAGGGTGTAGTTTCCCTCCTTGTGTTGAAGTTTTCCATCTATTATTCTTTGTAGGGCTGTATTTGTGGAAAGATATTATGCAAATTTGGTTTTGTCATGGAATATCTTGGTTTCTTCATCTATGGTAATTGAGAGTTTTGTCAGGTATAGTAGCCTGGGCTGGCATTTGTGTTCTCCTAGGGTCTGTATAACATCTGCCCAGGATCTTCTAGCTTTCATAGTCTCTGGTGAGAAGTCTGGTGTAATTCTGATAGGTCTGCCTTTATATGTTACTTAACCTTTTCCCCTTACTTCTTTTAATATTCTTTCTTTGTTTTGTGCATTTGGTGTTTTGACTATTATGTGACGGGAAAAATTTATTTTATGTTCCAATCTATTTGGAATTCTGTAGGCTTCTTTAATGTTTATAGGCATCTCTTTCTTTAGGTTACGGAAGTTATCTTCTATAAATTTGTTGAAGATATTTACTAGCCCTTTAAGTTGGGAATCTGCACCCTCTTCTATACCTATTATCCTTAGTTTTGGTCTTCTCATTGTGTCCCAGATTTCCTGAATGTTTTGGGTTAGAAGCTTTTTGCATCTCACATTTTCTTTGGCTGTTGTGTCAATGATTTCTATGGTATCTTCTGCACTTGAGATTCTTTCTTCTCTGCATTCTGTATTCTGTTGATGATGCTTATATCTATGACTCCTGATCTCTTTACTAGTTTTTCTATCTCCATGTTTACCTCCTTTTCCGATTTTTTTATTGTTTATATTTACATTTTTAAGATCCTGGATCGTTTTGTTCAGTTTCTTCACCTGTTTTGTTGTGTTTTCCTGTAATTCATTGAGGGATTTTTGTATCTCTTTAAGGGCTTCTAGCTGTTTACCTGTGTTCTCCTATATTTCTTTAAGGGAGTTATTTATGTCCTTCTTAAAGTCTTGGGCCAGGAATTTGAACAGAAGTGGTAGTCTCAGCTGTGTTCACAGGTGTGCCCAGCACTCCTGGGAGACTATCTCTCTCCTGGCAGTATTTGGGTATGGAGGGCTGTGACAAAGGATCAGCTCTAGGCACTGAGGCACAGGATCAACTCTGGGCATAGATTCTTATAATCTCTTAAAACAAGATCTATTGTAGTGAATTTCTCATGTATACTTGTGAAGATTGTCTATTCTGTTTTCAAGTGTATGCATTCTGTTGATATAGGCAGTTTATAGTATTACTTAAAGTTTCTGTGCCACACATCTGTAATCCAATCTTAAGATGTAGAGGCAGGAAGATCATAAGTTTGCTGGAACTACATCGTAAGATCTAATTATGGTTCTTGCAGTGTATATTTAGAGTTTCTCATTTCTGTAATATGCTACTTTGTATCCTTTTACCTATGCCTAAAACCTCATTTGTGTTATCCACTGATTTATTGTATGCACACATATTTTTAAAACCACTTTCCAGTTCTTTAGAGTCTGCACATAAATGACATGAGATAGGTTTCAATTTTTCTCTGGCTTATTTCTCTTAGCATAAGGTCATCCAAGTTCATCTTATTTTTTGGAAAATGACAACATCACCTCCATTTTGCATGCCAAATAATATTGTTTTATCTGTTCTTTACCAATGTACACTAATATTGTATCTATATCTTGTCTATACTTAACATGAAAGTGCAAATATCTTTACATGATTTTCTTTCACCATATAACCAAAATAGAAATTACTGTCATTTGGCAACTATTTTTTTTAATCAAGATAGGAAATTTGATTTTGCATTCTATAATGGCTACACCAATACATATGCCATCAACAAAGTGCAACATTTTGTACATTCTCTTGTGTGTTGGAGTATATATTCATGTGCAGGCATGTGTGTGCCATGGCATATGTATGGAAGTCAGAAGACAACTTTCAGTAGTTGGTTCTCTCATTCCACAGTGGATTTGAAAGACTTAACTCAGACCACCAGGTGTGGTGGTTTAAATGAAAATGGCCTACATAAGCTCAGAGGGTGGGCACTATTAGGGGGTGTGGCCTTGCCTTGTGGGAGTGTGTCACTGATAGCAGGATTTGAGGTTTCAGAAACTCAATCAGGACCCAGTGGCAGTCTCTCTTTCTGCTGCCTGCTGATCCAAAAGTAAACCTCCTTCTCTAGCCTAGTCTGCCTGTAAGCTACCATGCTTTCTGCCATGATGACTATAGACTAAAACTGAACTGTAAGCCAGCTCCTTGTTTTTCTTAATAAGAGTCTCTTCACAGCAACAGAAACCTTAGCTAAGACACCAAGCTTAATAGAAAATAATTTACTTCTAAAATACATATATACATATGTATATAAGTAAAATATATATACATATATAAGTATATGTAAATATTACTATCTATCCTTGTATTAAAAATCCAAAATATTAATGCAAAAAATGCTTTTCCCACATATTCTAGGCCTTATTGTGGTCTTAGTTTTACACTGAGTTTTTTAAAATCTATTTTGAGTTCATTTATTAATGTATTTTTTCATCTTGAGACAAATTCTCATATACCCTAGGATAGCCTCAAACTTGTGATATAGCCAAGAATGACTGATTTTTCTCCCTCTCCTTTGTGAGTACTGGAATTAAAATTATGAGCCACAACATCTGGGTTTTTAGTTTATTTTTTAGCCATTTTGAGTTGATGATGATTTTCCCTGTACCACATATTGAAGATAGAATCCATTACCCATTGCTCCTCTTTATACTCTTGTCAAAACCTAGTTAAATTCATATGCTTGGATTTCTGGGTTCTCTTTTCTGTTCCACTCATTAGTATTTCTAATTTTATACCAATAACACATTGATATTTTCATCGTTGCTTTGCCTTTTTGGATTTTTTTTTTAATGATTTCACATGAAATGTATGGTCTCTCTATGTAGCTCAGACTCTGGAATAAACTTGCTATGTAAACCATATTGGCCTTGAGCTCTGAAGAAATGCACTTAGTTCTACTGTCTCTTTACTGGATTCCCTTACTAATACTAATAAGTCTTCTCTGTAATCATCAATATTTTCCACACATAGAATTAATTAATTGGCAAAAATTTTTACTACTTCTTTCCACCATGGATAGCTTTTATTTCTTTTTATATTGATGCATTTTGTATTTTTCTTGTTGCTTTAAATGCAAGTAGCAAGAACAGGCATCTGTGCCCTGTAATCAGTCTTAGAGGAAAAAAATTCCATTTTCTACATTGGTTGTTAAATGAGAGATTTTTATAAGTTCCTTTTGTTATTTGAGGAATTTTCATTATGTATACAAACTGATACGTTCATATAAAAATGTTGAATTTGTAAAATTATTTTTCCACATCAGTTGACAAGATTGGTATCATATGTCTTCATCATATATGTCATGTATATAAACACACACACACACGCACGCGTGCATACACACATATATATGTGTGTGTGTGTATATATATATATATATATATATATATATATGATAATTTAACTACCCTAGTACACTATGACCAAGTCATACCTGGTTGTGATATGTATGTTGATGTAGTACTGAATTTAGATTGCTAATAATTTATTGAATATTAATGCAGCATTCATTAATAGTAGCAGTAGCCTTTGGTTTCATTTTTCTGTGGTACTTCTAGCTTATATATCAGAGTGATGCTGGCTTTTTTTAAATTTTTTATTAGAATGTTTGTTAGTGTTCAGCAATGAAACTATTTTTATATAAGACTTGTCTTTGTTGGATGTTTGATATTATGGTTATTTGTCTTTTTGAGATATTCCTTTGTGAGTCGTTTCTGATTTGTTGAATTTTTCTAGGAAGTATCCTTTCCTCTAAGACATCTATTTTATTATAATATCTACAATACTCCTTTATATACCTTTCATTTTTCAATGACTCCACTTTAATTTTATATCTTGTGTATTCCTTTTATTTTCCTTGAATGGACTAAGAGCTTGCTTTTTTTATCAAAAGGAACCATGGTTTAATTAACTGTTTGTTTTCTAATATGTCTTTCCTGATCTTGATTCCCTTCCTTCTGCAAATTCAATTGTTCTTTTAATAGTTTCTTGAGGTCTTTGATTTAGGCAGTAAATATTAGGTATCATTTTTAACATATATAAGGATTTTTTTTTTACTATCAATCGCTCTTATAAGTATCTTTCCTGTATTCCATAAGTTTTTGTATATGTTCAATGTTATTTGTTAAGTGATTTAAAATTTTCTGACTTTAAATCTACATTCATTCTGTACTCTAAAGTAGATTATTAATGGTTCCAAATTTAGTGTGGGACTCTATTTCTTCCTGTAATTTAAATTGTCAGCATTGATTCTTGTCTGGTTCTATAATTTGGGGTATGTATTATATTTCAATAACATATTTCTGTCATTACTTTAGGCCTTTACTGCAATATTTTATTTAACGACTGTTTTTCATTAATGTGTACATTCCATCTTTCTTTTGGTTATTTTATGAGATACCATTTTATCTATTTACTTTCAAACTATTTTGATCAAAAGTGTGTGTCTTATGCACATATAAATGCAATTTTAAAAACTCATTGTGTTGACTTTAGGTTTTTCCTGAGTTTAGTTTGCAGTTAATAATTGACAGGAAAAAAACTACTATTATGCAATCCTTTTATTATCATTTATACACATTTTATTCTTCCTTTATATCTTTAATGTTTATTTTTAATGTACTTCCATAGTAATTTGCCATTATAATACTCTGTACAATTATTTGTATTGAAGACTATATTTTTGAGAAGTTTTTTGTTCATGTCATAATTGAGAAAGCTACAGAAACTTATCACCTGCCTCTACGTATCCACTACTTTGCATGTTATCAAATGGAACAATTGTTGTAGTGAATGAAAATACATTTACACTTGATTAACAACCAAAATCTATGGTTGGCATTAGGGTTCACTTTCATCTGTACAAATGGATAATATACATCACATTACAGTATACAGATTGATTAATATATTTCCACTGCACTAAAATTTCTCTTTATCCTCCCTCTCCAACTTTTACTCCCCTTATTTCCTGGTGCCCTCTGAAAATTTCACCATAATTTTGCCTTTAGCAGATTGGCTTGTATTTAGAATCTTACAGTACATAGCCACTCTAGATTGCCTTGATTTCACATAGGAATAAGTATTTATGTTTACTTTGTCTTTTCATGGGTTTCATTTTAGTGATAACATTCAATTATTTTTCTGTACTTGTTCTCACATCAGTATTTATATACCAAAGGACATTTTGGTTGTTTCCAACTCTTAACAATCATGAATAAAGCTCTATTATGTTTATGTTTCTATGTGAATTAATATTTACAACTCCCTTGGGAAAATACGAAAGATTTGACTGTTGGAATGGATATGAGAAGTACATTTTGGTTTTTAACTTGCTGGTCATTTTCTTAGGACCCTAGACCTATTTCTTTCTTTTTTTTGTTTTTTGTTTTGTTGTTGTTGTTTTTGTTTTTTGAGACAGGGTTTCTCTGTATAGTCCTGGCTGTCCTGGAACTCACTTTGTAGACCAGGCTGGCCTCGAACTCAGAAATCCACCTGCCTCTGCCTCCCAAGTGCTGGGATTAAAGGTGTGCACCACCACCACCTGGCAATAAAGTAACTCTTTTAAGTAGACAATTCAGTAATAAATGTGTAATCACTACCTTGAGTGCTATCTACAAAATTCTTCACTTAGAGATCTAAAATTCTCTATTGCAAAATAGTTTTCTATTCTCTCCCTTTCAAGAAAACTGCATTCTTCTATCTCAATCATTTTAACATTAAGTAACCCACAGAGTTTTTCTTTATGCCATATATTTCACTATACATGTCCTATTTCATTTACATTATAACATGATTCTGAATTGCCTTTTGTGTACAATTTTAATTAACATGTATTGATCATACATATTAAGGGGATTCTATGGTATTAGCAAATTTGACCTAATTGAATCTATCTGTCCCATCACATCGCCTACCTAATTGTAATAATCACTATTCTATATTTATGTGCACATTTTTATACTCTAAACATATAAGAAAAATTTGTAATACTTGTCTCTATGTGTCTATCTTATTTCTTACTTTGATGCAATAGAAAAAATTATTTTCCTTATAACTGAATAATTATGAATTGTGTCCATATACCTTTATACATTAATTTGTGAGGGCAAGGCTGGTCTCACAGCTAAGTTATTGAGAATTGTTTAATATAGTTGTGCATGTCTTTCTCTGGTATTCAGAATTTTATGACTTATTTAGATAACTAGACATATATCAGCTACTACTTTGGTTGTTTTGGGGTGGTGGAATTCGGTATTTTTTTTAGTAATGACTATACTAATTTACATCTCTAGCAAAGTTTAAGAAATTTGTGGCTCCACATCTTACATTTTTATTTTTAGTTCCAGCATTTTTAATTTTTGTTTTCATACTTTAATATTATTTTTGAGACAAGGTCTCAATATTGTACTTCAGCTAACATTGAATTCATGTTCCTTGTCTCAATTGCCTTCATTTCTTGAATTCCCTGCATATGACACTTGTCAGCTTTGTTTTGTTGTTTGTTGTGAGCCATTCTAAATTGGGTTAGATGGTATCTTATACTTTTAATTTGCATTTTCTTCATGGCTAGTACTATTGATTGTTTTTACATGATGTTTCAATCACTAACATTTTCTATTTTTGATAAGTATCTATCTTGATCATTTACCAACATTAAGTTGGATTACATTTTAGTTTTTTTTAATTCTTATGTAGTCTAAATATCAACCTGCTTTTTTTCATTTTTATTGATTATTTATTTATTTACATTTCTTATGTTTTCCCACTAACCATTTTCCCCTAGACAAATCCCCTAGCCCCTCCTCCGTCAACTCATTTTCAGGTCGCAAATACTTTCTAAAATTTTATTTTAGAATCCAAAAGCACTAATGATTCTAAACAAGATGAGAAGAATCCTCTGTATTACACTGTATCAAAAGGGCTTACTAGAGGACAACTATTGCACTTTACTTTGAAACCTGGCATACTCAAGGCATAATGTTGATTAGCTGTGCTATTCACCTGTTTGGTGCAAAAGTTATAGGAAATATGGCCAGAATGGTGTTATAAAGCCCTTGTGTGCTAAGTGTGATCTAAGTGAGAGCTAGATACAACCAGTAGTATTCTGGGCTGAGTTGCTGCCTGAAGCTGCCACATAAGGAAGCTGGTAATGCATTGAAAAAAAATGAGATAAGGAGAAGCCCGGAGTCTGAATCAAGGTGATGGAGAAGATGGGGAAACTGGTAAGGAGATCAACATCCACTGAATGTTGAGGTTGTGCAGAAGGTTCTGGGCAATCTCAGGCTTTAGATATCCAGGAATAGTGGTTGGCACTGCTATTCACCCACAGGAATACAGAGTAGACATTGATAAGCTTCTTGGAAGGAGTCCAAGCATTTTTAGTAGGAAACACTGGGAAGAGGGAAACAAGAGAATTTAAGGGGCAGTGCACAGGGTGTAAGTTCACTGAATAGTCTCCATAGTGTCTGAAAAATGGGGTAGAAATGAACTCTTCAAACTGTAAAAAAAAATAACTGCTTTGGCTGACAAGTCAGGCTCAAGAAGATTCTTGTGTTTTTTTGTCAAGGTCTTTATATTTACTCTAGGCTACAATGGAATTTTCTAGACTAGATTTAAACTCTCAATCCCATTGCTTGACCCTCACAAGTACTGAGATTGCAAGCATTTGAAAGCAGTCCCACTTTTCCTGATTTAGTCAGGTGCCTCTGTTCTGATAATTGCTGCCTATTCTGGGCAGAAACTTTTCTACCTAATGTAAATTTCTTAATTAATGTCAATTTTTGTTTGCGTCCTTGATTTTGGGACCCTTATGAAGAAAATTATTGCCTGTGACTAAGTTTTTCCAATGACTCCTCATGTTTTCTTCAGTGGCTTCAGATTCAGATTTTCATGTTTTATATTTAGATTACTGATCCATTTTGAGTAGATTTTTATAAAAGATGAAACAGAAATAAAATTTCAGTGTTCTGCATATGCATATCTGTTTTCCAGAGAATTCTGTTGAAAGACCTATTTACTATATAATGTATATTTTGGGTAATTTTATCAAGAATTAGTTTGTTGTATAGGCTTTTTTCCTGAAGTGTATACTCTTTCATTGGTCTGTCTGAGCAAATATCAGCCATATTGTTCTAGTACCTACAGCTCTGTAGTACAATCAGGTGATGCCTCTAGCTTTTTTTGTTTGTTTGTTTTACTGGATGTTTGGAGAGGGTGTACTTCCATATATATCTTAGAACACTGCTTTTCCTTTTCTTTTGCAAATTTTTTTTGAGATATTTCCCTGTGTAGGTATACTGGAACTTGCAGAATACACCAACCTGTTTTGCTTCTCCCTTCCAAGTCCTGGGATTAAACGTGTGTTCAGCCATGACATAAATCCATCTGCCTTTTGAAATTCTGTGAAGAATGTCATTTGCACTTGAGGAGATTGCACTAAATCTATATATTATATATTATAGGTGCTTAAAAATGTTAATTCTCTAAAGATGACTTTGTGCCTTTAATTACAAAACTTCACACATACACACACACACAGAGGGGGGGTTCAAAAACATTTTTGTGGGAGTCAGTTCTCTCTTTTGAACATTTTGTTCTAGGAATCAAACCCAGGTCATTAGGCATGGAACCCACTGAGTAGTTTCAGTGGCCTTTCTTTATCTTCCTTTATCATTATTTCATACGTGTTCACTGTAGAGCACCTTTTACTCATTTTGCTTATTGTTCATTTTCTCTTGGTTAATCTAGCTAAAGGTTTGCAGATTTTTTTCTTTTCAAAAACAGAGTTTTTACTTTCATAGTGTTTTTCATCAATTTCCACTGATCTTTTTCTTTCTTCAAACTAGAGGTCTAATTTGTTGTTTTCTAAATCCTTGAGAATACAGCATTAGTTGAAATAATTTTTGAGAGCACTAACTACTATAAATTTCTTATTTCTATTTTGTGATAGATAAGTTTTAATATGTTGCATCTTACATTACTTTTGTTTCAAGAAGTAATTTATATTTCATTTCTTTTATTGGCCAGTGTTCATTTAAAGTCTTCATTTAGTCTCTGTTTTTGTATAAACTGTAAAATTCCTTGTTACTGTCACAGGTTTCATTCTTTTGTGATCAGAAAAAATATATTTTTCAATGTTTTTGTTAGGAATTTTTTAAAAATAAAATGTATATATATTCTTTTATATAGATATTTCTGGAGTCAAACCAATGTTTCTATCACTAACCCACAGTATTGTCAGATTAAGACGTTATCTGACATGTGGCCTAGTATATACCACATGTTCAAGAGATAGTTCCACACACTGATGAAAACAATGTGTCTTCAACTGGGATTTCATTATTTTTTTCCTTTTTACCAGCACTATATATTGTCAAGATGACTTTTTCCTCTTTAATAGGTCTGGACAACACTGTCAAATGTCATATACACCAAGGATCATTTCTGAGCTTTCTTTTTTAATACATTCCATTGGTCTATAGGCCTATCTTTAAAATACGACCATTCACTTCTCACAATGGTACATGGTAAAAACCTTTGAAATCAGGAAATATTAGTCCCTCAGCAGTGTTTGGACTTCATTTGAACACCATGATCATGTAAAAGTTCTGTGTAATTATGTAAAGGTTGTGAATATTAAAATGGATTTTTCTAAATTTTGTAGATATTAGGATTTTGTTAAGGATGCACCAGGTGCATAAATTGCTTTCTGTATTATTTATATAGTACCTTGAAAGTTATGAATGACTATTTTTACTTATCTTTAGCAATAATTTCTAGTTTTAAGTACATAAACCTCCTTCTTAGTTAATTTAATTACTGAATTTTTTCACTCCTTTATGGTTTCAGGATTTAACAGACAAATTAAGACATAATTCACAATATATATTCACACTCTCTAAACCTTTATGATTATAGATTTACTAATACAATGAAACTACTGTATCAGTTAGTTTACATAGTTTTTACATTGGTGTACTGCAAGTATTTAAGATATATTCATCAGGCTCTATAAACTATAGAAAATGAGATTTACAGTGCTGAACTTGTTTATCTTATAACTGTAAGTTTAATTATTCAGACAATATTTTCCATAAGTTCTAAGGCTAAATTACTAACCAATCTTATATTCAGGTTTTAGAGCATAACAGTTTTAGATTACACATAGAACATGAAGTATTTTGGTCTTATTCGCACAGCTTAACCTGGGTTCATCCATACTGTCACAAAATAACTTCTTTTTTGAGATTAAACATTTTCTGTCTGTGTTAATTTTATCCATTATATCCATTTTGGCACACTATTTTCATGTCTTGACTAATATGAATAATATTATGATAAAAATTAAAACACAGGTAACTAAAGATTGATTAAATAATCTGTTACTTATTTCTCATTTTAAAAATGAAAATATTTTATTATCATTGTCATTATTATTCTATATATATTTGATTATGGGTACATGCATGCCACAGCTCATATTTAGTGGTCATTTGACAAATTTTGAGATTTGGTACACTTTTTCTGTGTGTTTTGAAGACTGAACTAAGGATGGTAGACTTTTAAGGCACATTCTTTTGATAAGATGTCTCACTCTTTTGTTGTGGGAAGATGTGTAACTCTGTCCTTTGTCTGAGTAATATATAGATCATTTTTGGTATCATTTGCTATTGAAATATTTATTACTTTTATAGTTTGGATATTAACATATTGGATATAGTTTGAAATATTTTATAGCCTCATGTAGGATATCTTTTTAAATTGTGCTTCCTCTTCATCCTAACAAACTTGAGATAGACAGCAACTTTGCATTTATTTCTGGGATTTTGATGTTGTATCTCAAATAGGAAATATTAAGATCAATGTCAGAATTACAGTTTATTCTAGGAGTTTCAGTTTAGAATTAAATCTTTAACATAATTTGGGCTAATTTGGTCATGTGTATACCAGGATTTACATACCACCTTTTAATGACTATTCTATTCTCACTATGTATTCTTACTTCCTGTGTGAGAGGTAAATTGACTATGTGTCAGAATGAGGATCTGCATTGTTTGCCATTACTTTATCTCTATAATTAAGATGTGTGATAGTTCCAGCTATTTTTGTGTCATAAGTGCTTACCTATTCAACTTTCTTAGTGAGTTCATATTTTTTACAATTTCACTTTTCTAAAGAAAACATAAAACCAGAATAATAAGATTATTTTAAATCTGTGCATTGCTTCGGGCTGTATGAATATGTTCAAAGTCTTTTGATCCACAAAGTGGTAACACGACAACATCTATTCCTGTCATCTTCAACTTTTATAAGTAATTATTTTTAGTATACAGATATTTTGCTGCCTTTGTTAAACTTATTCCTACATATCATGAAGTTCAGTTTTTTGTTGCCTATAATTTTGGTGTTATATTCACGAAATTAATGACATATAAAATGTAATTTTTCTTCAAATTTTATCCTTACATTTATCGTTGATCCATTTTAAGTTAATTTTATATAGTGTAAGTTAAAGGTGCTACACTTATTTTCCTAAATATTAATGCCCAGTCTCCTCAAAACTATTTGTTCAAATAACAGACCTTTCTCTGATAAATGGTCATAATACTCTTGTCCAAACTCACTTGATATATTCAATGTTTTATTTCTGATTTGGGGCACTATTTGCATAAGACCTTTCTTAATTATGCTTTTGGGTAGCTCACTGTTAATATAAAATGCCTTTACACTCATGAGATTATTAAGGGACAACTTGAAAAAGTCAGTTCTACCATAACAGTCCAAAGAATTCAGTTTAGGTCATCAGGCTTGACAGCAATTACTTTTTATCTACTAGCCATATTGCCTGCACCATAGGTATCATTTTCTTACTTTTGTTCAAGAAAATAATTCTATTTCTCAATATTTGCTTGTGATATTTAATGTAAGCTTCTCACATTATGTGCCTTATTAAAACATTTCATCACCTAACATATTGACATTTTTATCATAAAATGGTGTATTTTAAAATTTCCTATACTTCTTAAGATAACTATTTTATTCCTTATATTGTTAATATAGTGTTGCTCATTTGCTGACTGTATGTTTAAAAACTCTTATAAAATAGGAGTAGACATGACATTAGTATGTAAAATTTTTATGTGCTAGTGAAATACTGTTAATGACTGGCCTTTTCTGAAAGTTAAATTGGCTTAGGACTCTTCTATCTTCAATTAGTATAACTGATTTAATTTTTCTAGTCTTATTTTTACACCTGCACTAGCCTGTATTTCATTCCCTTTGACATGTATGGATTTGGTTTTTTCCCCTTTCAGTTCCACAAGATGCAATGTTAGATTATTTATTGAGTAGATCTCTCTTCTGTAAGTAGGTACTTATTACCAAATGTTTATTTCCTTTTGTTATATTGTTAGTTTATATATGTTTCACATTGTAATATCACAATATTAATTTTACTTTTCACTTCTTCATCTATTATTTGTACAGGAGCATTTTTAATTCATTCATGCTGTGTTCATGCATTCATACATGCCTTGGTGTACATGATATCAGGGGAAAAATTCAGGAATCAATTCTCTCCTTTTACCATAAAGATCAAATAAAATTAGACCACCAAGCTTTATCAATAAGCAATATTGTTGACCCTACATTTTAATTTGTATATATTGTCTTTTTTCTTTCAGTTTTCCTCCTATGGTTTATTTTTAGTTCTATACCAATGTGGTTGTAAAAGGTACTTGGAATTTCAGTCTATTCAGTGTATTGTGGCCTAAAATACAATGTCTGGGAGAGAGCTATTTGCACTCATACAGTAAAATGTACTGCTACAAAATGTACTTGTATAACTGATTCATTCATTTGGCCTAAAATATATGTATATAGTTTAAGAACAAATGGTTCTTTCGTGATTCTATATACAGATGAGTTATGCACTAGTATAAGTAGTTAAGGATGATCTTTTCAGGTGTTTATGCTTATTTTAAGACAGATAATGCATTACAAATGTTAGGCATCTCCATTGATGGATTCATTTATAATATAGTGACTATATCTTAATAATTTGTCACTCCTTTGTTTCCATGCATACCTAATTTCTATTTTATTTTTCAGTCTATACTTAACCAGTGAATTTCATACTTTCTTTTCTCTCCTTGCCCTTAAATATCTGCTAAGAAATACACTGATGGAATCATAAAGTTATTGTGATGAACCTCTTCCTCTCAAAAATAATTTAATCTTTGAGTCTTTAATGTGTGTTGTCTATATTGTTGTATTAAACCTGTCATGTCTATATTGCTCATACATCTCAAAGATTGCACAGATTATTTACTGGTATATAATAGTTGGTCATCCTTCAGTGACAGGACCTTAAGAGAGAAGAGTTTTCTTTTAAAAAAAATAGAGGATAGATGAAAGTATGGGATAGAGATTGTTCTTCTTTCAGTAGAATGCCTTGGATTGACCTGGTTCTCAATAGTTTATGTACTTAAATAAATTTTCTTTCTCTGTCTCTTCTTTTTAAAACCTACAATTGGGAAATTTAAAAGTTAATTATCATGATTTCATTCCACAAACCTAAGAGATCTTTGCATTTTCCTATTTTCTTGATTTCAAATGAACTCGTTTTCAAAGATAAAGTGTCCATAGGTGTGTGTTTATTTATTCCTGGATAATCTATTCTATTCCATTGATCAACTTGCCTGACTTTGTACTAATACCACATGGTCTTTATCACAACTGCTTAGTAGTACAACTTGAGGTCACGAATGATTTCCCTCAGACCTTTTATTGTTAAGAACAGTTTTTGCTGTCTGTGAAGAAGTGTTTTGGAATTTTGATGGACATTGCATTGAACTGTAGATTGCTTTTGGTAAGAGGTTATGTTAATCCTACTGATTCATAAGCATGGGAGATCTTTCCATCTTCTGAGGTCTTCTTTGATTTCTTTGTTCAGGGACTTGAAGTTCTTGTCATACATATCTTTCACTTATGTGGTTACAATTACATCAAGATATTTTATATTATTTGTGGCTATTGTGAAGGGTGTCATTTCCCTAATTTCTTCCTCAGCCCATTTAGCATTTCTATAAATGATATTGATTTGTTTGAGTTAATTTTATATCTAGCCACGTTGCTGAAGTTGTTTATCACCTATAGGAGTTCTCTGCAAATAGTGATATCTTGATTTCTTCCTTTCCAATTTGTATCCCCTTTATTCTTTCGTTGTCTAACTGCTCTAGCTAGAATGTTAAGTACTATATTGAAATGACAGGGAGTAGAAAGACTTGGTCCTGATTTTAGTGAGATTGCTTCAAGTTTCTCTCCATTTAATTTGATACTGGCTGTCAGTTTGCTGTATGTTGCTTTTTATCATGTTTATGTATGTGCCATGAAATCCTGACCTCTCCAAGACTTTTAACATGAAGGGGCTTTGTATTTTGTCAAATGAGATAATAATGTGATTTTTTTTCTGTTTGTGTAGATAGTGGATGATGTTTAAGGATTTTGTATAGTGAACCATCCCTAAGTCCCTGGGATGAAGTCTTAGGGGTTTAGGTTTAGATAATTTACCTGGTCTTGATTTAACTTTCATAAATGGCATCTTCCTAGAAGCCATCCATTTCATCTAAATTTTCTAGTTTTGTTGAGTATAGGCTTTTGTAGTAAAATCTGATGATTCCTTTGAATTTCCTCAGTTGCTGTTGTTATGATCCACTTCACATTTTTGATTTTGTTAATATGGATACTGACTTTGTGCCCTTTAGTTAGTTTGGCTAAGAGTTTATCTTTATTGTTGGTGTTTTTCAAAGAACCATCTCTTGGTTTTGTTGAGTCTTTGTATTTTCTTTGTTTCTAATTTGTCAATTTCAACCTTGAGTTTGGATGTTTTCTGCCATCTACTCCTTTTTGGTGTGTTTCTTTTTGTTTTAGAGCTTTCAAGTGTGCTGTGAAGTTGCGATTACAGGATCTCTTCAGTTTCTTTATGAAGGCACTTACTGCTATAAACTTTCCTCTTAACACTGCTTTCATTGTGTTCCATAAGTCTTTCCATGCTGTGTCTTCATTTTCGCTGGACTCTAGAAAGGTTTTAATTTCTTTGTTTCTTCCAGTTCCAAGTTATCATTGAGTAGAGTTGTTCAGTTTCCATGACTATGTGGGCTTTTCTTTGTTTTTTGTTGTGATTGCAGTCCAGCCTTAGTCAGTGATCTGATAGAATGCATGGAATTATTTCAATGTTCTTGATTCCATAGAGACTTTTTTTTGTAACTGATTATATGGTCAATTTTGGAGGTTCATTAGGTGCTGAAAAGGTATATCCTTTTGTTTTGAGATGAAATGTTCTGTAGATACCTGTTAAACCCACTTGGTTGAAATGTCCTCTTTTCAAGGTCAAGAATTCCAGTTTTAATTGAACAATCTAGTTTTAAGTCAGTCTAATAATTTTCTTTTCAATGTATTCTTCAGCTCCAGAATTCATTTGGCTTTACTTTCCATAGCTTTATTGAAATGCATTTATTCATGTATTGTTTTTCAGATTGTGCTCTCCCAGTTTTCTTGTTGTTTGACTATTCTTAATTCATTTTAAACAGTCAGTAAGTTAGTATGCCTGGGGTTCTTATTTATGTTTTGGTTTTGTTTGTTTGGTTTGGTTTGGTTTTTGGAGTCAGTTACTGGAACATGACTTGTATTTGATAATGGCCTTGTTCTTTTATGCACAAAGATATGAGCATATGCATGTGTTCTAAGTCAGAGAACAGCCTCCACTTTCTTAACCAGAAATGCTACCCAACTCCATTTAGCCTCTACCTGGGTCAACAAATAGGCCACCAAGCTCTTTGGATTCTCTTCCTACTACTCCAGCATTGGGACTGCAAACATCCAATATACGTGACATTTGCCCATGAGATCCAAGGCTCACCCTCAGGTCCTGATGCTTGAAAAGCTTTTTGCCAAATTCTTTTACTAAATGGATATCTTCCATGCTTTCTTTAGATTTTTAGTATTTCTGATTATATTGGGACAGTGTTCTTTAATTTTGGCAGGCATCGTTGGATTTACAGTCTGGTTTGAATGAGTTAAGACCTATTTTAAGTGCAAGAATCAACATTCAGTTGGATGCAGTAGTTCCCATTGTAGTAATAGTAAAATAATGTAGTCTCCTTTCAGATTTATCAGCTAAGAAATCAAGAAAAATTACAGCCACAAAAGCTGTGGATTCTATAGCACTGAAACTTTGCTGAATTTACCACATACAATATTATGAGGAATCTTGCTTTTTCTACATATGTGATCAGATGTTTATTACTTCCTTTTCAATTTGCATATCTTCTATTTGTCCAGCTAAACCATGTGATCTAGTTAAACCACTCACCATTATGTTGAATAGAAATGACAAAAGTTTGACATGTTTTGTTCTTAATATCAAAAGAGATGCAAAATGACTTAGTACTTCACTGCAAGGTTTGGATTTTTTTTTTGCTCTGTATTATGTAAAGTTCTCTATTCTCTTCTACTTTTACAATGTGTTCTTCATTATTGTCTGTGATACATTCTTAGTTATTATTTTTTATTTATTGAGTGCAAAGTCTGTATCTACATTCTCACATTTTCCATGTGGCTATCCATTATTTTATCACCATTTGTTGAAAAAACATATCTACTGCATTCTTATTTTTGTTCCCTTATTACGAATTAGTTGAGTGAACTTAGAAGATTCTGACATACTACTTTCTTTTCCTTTCATCTGCACTTACCTATTCTTTTATAAGTCATATAGTTTATCCCTGAAGCTTTACAGCAATGCATTAAAATGGGTCAATTTCCAATTATCTTTTAATATTATGTTTCATACTCTTTTTCCTCAATAGAAGCTTTATAGTCCATTTTCCAATACAGATAAAACATTAGTGTTTGCTTACGGTTGCATTTAATATAGGGATCAGCATGGATTATTGGACATCTGGCAATTTTGAATTTTTTAATATATTGAAACTATACTGTACTTATTTTTATCTATGTTTGGTTTGGTGATGCCAATGCAATAATGTACTTTGTTCCAAATTCCACTCATTAACTTTTGGCATATAGGAAAGTGACTGAGTTTTTTATATTAATTTTATGTCATATAACCTAGCTGTGTTCGCTATTACAGAACTTATATATGTGTCCTTTTATGTTATCTACATCAATAATGACACCTAAAACAAAACTTCAGCTCCTTTTAAACAAAGTATATATTCCCTTCATTTTGATCTATTAGGGTTTTTCCAGAAGATTTTGAACACTGAGTGGGCACCATCCTTGTCTTTTTCTTCTACTAATTATGTTTGGTAAATGTTACTTACAAAGTTAATGATTTCCTTCTAGTCTTTAGTGATTTTTTTTTCTTTTGATTTGATAGGGAATTTTGTCAGATGCACTTTTGTATCCAGTTATATAATCATGTAACTTCTTTTTGCTTCTTGTGATCACTTACCTGAGGTTTTAATATTCCAGATGTTTTGTATGTGCTTGTTTTGTTTTGTATTATGAGTTGGGAAAGAATGTTGTCAGGCTTCTTTGTTTAGTGAAATAAGCATGTAATTTCTTTTTTACTTCTTGTGTCTTATGATCACTTACCAGTTTTTAGTGTTCTAAGCGTATGGGTTTTTGTTTTGTTTTGTATTGTGAGATGGTAATGAATGATGTCAGATTTCTAAGTCAAGTGAAATAATCATGTAACTTCTTTTTTGCTTATCGTGTTTTGTGATCACTTAGATTTTAATGTTCCAATGTTCTTGTTTTTTTTTTAAACCATGAGTTGATTAAAAACTTTTGTCAGATGCACGCTTGTCCACTGACATATTTATGTAACTTCTTTTTGCTTCTTGTGATCACTTACCTGGGTTTTCTAATGTTCCGGAGGTTTGTGTGTTTGTTTTGTTTCTGTTTTGTGCTATGAGTAGATAGAAAATGTCAGGTTTCTGTGTCTAGGGAAATCATCATGTAACTTCATTTTTGCACTTTGTGTCTTGTGATCATTTACCTTTATAATGTTCCAGAGGGTTTCTGTGTGTTTTGCTGGTAGTTTTTAAAAGATTTGTTTATTTTATTTATGAGTATACAGTTACTCTCTTCAGACACACCAGGAGAGAACATTGGATTACAGATGGTTGTAAGCCACTATGTAGTTGCTGGGAATTGAATTCAGGACCTCTAAGAGAAGAGTCACTGCTCTTAATCAACTGAGCCATTTCTCCAGGCCTTACTTCTTTTTTTGTATTATGAGTTGATAGAGAATATTGTCAGATTTCTGTGTCTGGTGTAATAATCGTGTAACTTTTTGTTTTTAATGTGTTGTTTGGGTTTTCTTTTTTTTTTTAAATCATGAGTTGTTAAAAAAAATTGTCAGAAGCATGTTTGTGTCCACTGATATAATCATAACTTCTTTAAGCTTCTTGTAATCACTTACCTGAGTTTTTTTTAATATTCTAGAGGTTTTGTGTTTGTTTTGTTTCTGTTTTGAATAATGAGTTGGTAAAAAATGTTGTCAGGTTTCTGTGTCTAGTGAAGTAATTATGTAACTTCTTTTCTTGCTTCTTGTGTCTTGTGATCACTTACCTGAATATTTAATGTTCTAGAGTTGTTGGGTTTTTTCTTTCATCTTGAGTTGATAAGGAATTTTGTCAGATACATTTTTGTGTCTAGTGAAATAATCATGTAACTTCTCTTTTCCTTCTTGTGTCTTGTGATCACTTACCTTTAATGTTGAGTTATTTTATTTTATCATGTTTATAGGGAATTTTGTCAGATGCATTTTTGTGTCCAGTGAGTGATACAATCATGTAACTTCTTTTTGCTTCATTTGGTCAGTTACCTGAGTTTTTGATGTTTCAGATGTTTTGTGTGTGCTTGTTTTGTTTCTGTTTTGTATTATGAGTTGGTAAAGAATGTCAGGTTTCTGTGTCTGATGAAATAATCATATAATTTCATTTTTGAATCTTGTGTCTTGTGATCACTTACCAGAGGTTTTAATGTTCCATTGGGTTTGTGTGTTTGTTTTGCTTCTGTTTTGTATTATGAGTTGGTAAAGAATGTTATCAGGTTTCTGTGTCTAGTGAAATAATCATGTAATTTCTTTTTTCATTCTTGTGTCTTGAGAAAACTTATCTAAGTTTTTAATATTCTAGAGTTTTTGTATATGCTTATTTTGTTTTTGTTTTGTATGAGTTGGTAAAGAATGTTCTCAGATTTCTGTAACTTCTTTCTTGCTTCTTGTGTCTTGTGATCACTTACCTGAGTTTTTAATGATACTGAGTTGTTTGATTTTTTCTTTTTTTTTTAATCATAAGCTGGTGAAGAATTTTGTCAGATGCACTTTTGTGTTCATTGATATGTAACTTCTTTTTGCTTCTCATGAGCATTTAATGTTTTAATGTTCCAGACATTTTCTTGCTTGCTTTTATCATGGGTTAGTGAATAATGTCAGTTTTTGTGTCTAGTGATATAATAATGTAACTTTTTTTTTGCTTCTTGTACCTTGTGATTACTAACCTGAGTTTTTAATGTGCATAGTTGTTGTTAATGTGTATAGCTGTTGAGTTGGCAATTGTATCCAGTGATATAATCATGTAACTTCTTTTGGCTTCTTATGATTACTTACCTAAAATTTCAATGCTCTTGGTTTTTTGTTTTGATCATGAGTTGGTAAAGAATGTTGTCAAATTTTTGTGTCTAGTGTCATGTAATATCTTTTTGCTTCTTTAGTGATCTAGAGGGTCTTTTAAAAATGGGTATAGAATTTTTTTCAGATGCATTACAATAATATAATCATGAAACTTCTTTTTGCTTCTTGTGATTACTTACCTGAGTTTTTAATGTTCCAAAGGGTTTTTTAAACATCATGAGTTAGTAAAAAATTTTGTCAGATGAATTATTGTATCCAGTGATATAAACATGTCATGTAACATTTTTTTCATCTTGTAATTACTTACCTGTGTTGTTAATGTTCCAGGGGTGTTTTTTAAATCATGTGTTAGTAGAGAATTTTATCAGTCTCACTTGTATTCAGTGATATAATGAGAATTCTTTTTACTTCTTGTGATTACTTACCTGAGGTTTGATGTTCCAGAGTTGATTCTTGTCAGATATATATTCCTGTCTGGTGACATAATCATGCGTGTGATCACTTACCTTAGTTTTTAATGTCCCACAGCACTGAAGAGTTGTGTTATTCTTGGATTTGGCATATTAATGTTGCATAGTGTATTGTTTTACATGTACAGCATGAATTACTGGTGATGAGCTTGTTTGGAATGTGATGCCTGCTATGGAAATTAGGGCAAAGTTGGCCTCAACAAATGAGTTAAGCAATATTTTCTACCATCTAAAAGACACTGTAGAAACTTTGGTATACATTCTTACATTAAATATTTGATAATTGTCAGAATTCAGCAGTAAATCCAACCAAGCATGGTGCTTTCTGTTTAGGTTGCCTAATATCTTCTTCGTGATGTGTGATATTTTCCAAAAAGTTGGTCCATGTCATTCATTTTCATCCTATTAATTTAACACCCCATCTTTTATTTCTGATATTAGTGATTCATGCCTTATCTTTCTTGTTTAGCTAAAACGATTAGATGATTTCTCAATTTTACTTATTAATGCAATCATCATTTTGTTCAATTGGTTTCCTACTCTATTATTCCTCTTTCTTTCCTTCTTTTTAACCCATTGTCATTGTTATAATTTAAGCATAAAGAGTAATTTATTGTCAATGGTATCAAACTGCTTCAAACATTGTTTTCACTGTATCACAAACTTGATGTTACAACATTAAAATTTTCTCTTCAAGTTTTTTGAATCATGTGTTTACTTAGACATGCTTAATAACCAGGTCTCAGAATTTCAAGATTTTCCCCTACTGCTTTGAAAATTAATTGCACTGAGGACACTCCATCATTTCATTTATATCTTTTCAACTTTACAGAGTGTGTGGTACAGCCTCAAACTGCTGTAGTTTGCTTGGATAGATTTTAACATAAGAGTAATGTATATTCTGATGTTGAAAATATCTGTAAGTATGTTGCATGGTTAGTTAATGGTGGGGGTCATTTCAGTTATGTCCTTAATGATTTTCAGATTAGAAGCACTTAATTTTAACAGGAATATGAAAGTATCCAACTCTGGAAGAGTGTTGTGCTTTTAAGGTCTATCAGATTTTAAAGTTGCACTCTCTTGAGAAGCACATATATTATAGGTATTTTATTTTCTTGGCAGATTGTCTTCTTTTCTTACTTGAAGTACACTCTATCCCAATAGTGCAACACACTTTCTGTTTTATTGTTAGCACTATAGGTATCTTCCAGTTTGCTTATGTTTACTTTGTATGTTGTTATACTTAATATTAAATGAAGGTTTCTTCTAAGTAAGTTAGGTGCTGTTTATTTTAAACACCATAACAATCAAAATTTTAATTGGTGTTGTTAGTCCTCAAAGTACTTACTGATTGTCTATGTGGAATAATGCCTGCCATATTTACTCATGGTTTTTACTTTTTGTACTCATTCTTCAGTTTGGCTTCTCTAAGGTGTTTTCATATGTATTTCCATTATTTGCCACTTAAAAACTAAACAGAGTTGTACTACAGAAAGTCAACACTCCTATCTATTCCAATTTTCTCTTTACCAAGGTTATAATTCCTGGGAGGTATGTTTCTCTCTAGTATTATGTTTTTTTTGTTTTTGTTTTTGTTTTGTTTTTTGACAAATAACTATCTCTCCAAAACAAGAAAAAAATATAGCAACTCTCCCTTCCTCATCCTACCCTAATCTCTTTGTCATATTTTCCATGTTCTGGGATATGTTTTT
>JADRCC010158712.1:0-17933 GCA_019843855.1 Hylomyscus alleni
ATATACAATGCTGGAAGAATATTCTAAATTGACAAATTTTCTAAAGAAGGTGTAATTTTATTAGTTGTCAATATATAAAACTGGCCAAACTCACCATTTTTTCTCCATAAACTTTTCCATCCTACATCTAAAAACAAGTAATATCAAATAAGAGAATAACATATGTGAATAAACGTTTTTAGAGTGGTTTAGTAATTCAGGTACCTGGAATCGTTAAATGCTCTAAATAACTTAAACCTCCTTTTTGATACCACATTCGTATTCCTAATTTGCTTTGTTTTGTTCATTTCTAATTTTATGTTTGAGATCATAACATAATCACATCATTTCCCCTCTCTAAACCATCTACATACCCCTCATTGTTCTCATTCTAATCCAAAATCTTTTTTTCATTAATAGTTTGTTTACATGCATAGATGTATACATAAATATACTAGTATTAAATATATCCTGCTCAGTCTGTATATTGTTGTTTGTATGTATGTTCTTAGGGCTGACCATTTGCTATTGGAGAACCAATCTGTGTGCTCTCTCCCTGGAGAAGAGAATCTCTCTTGCTTTTGGTATTCCTTGTTTGCCTGTACTTCTTTTGTAGGACTGGGTCCTTATGGGCTTTTCCAGGGCAGTCATGCTGGTGAGGATTTATGGGTTTATCTTCTGACACTACTAAGAGATAAAGCCTCACAGCAAAATTCTTGATCCTCTGGCTTTTATAATATTTTTGTCCCCTCTTCCACAATGTTTCTTGACCCTTAGATGTAGGAGTTGTTTTGTAGAGGTACCCTTTGGGACTGGGCTACACAAATCCATAATTTCATTATTTTTTAAAAGTAATATTTATTTTTTATTTACATTTCTTTTTTTAATTAGATATTTTCTTTATTTACATATCATATGATTTCTCCTTTCCCAGTTTCACCTCCAAAAAACAAACAAATGAACAAACAAAAACAACAAGAACAAACCCCTGATGCCTCCCCTCCCCATGCCTGCCACCCCACCCTCTCCCACTTATTGGCCCTGTCATTCCCCTACACTGGGGCACAGAACCTTCACATTTCAAATGGTGTCACCCCAGGCAGTGGTGGCACATGCCTTTAATCCCAGCACTTGGGAAACAGAAGCAGGAGGATTTCTGATTTTGAGTTCAGCCTGGTCTATAGTGAGTTCAAAGACAGCCAGGGCTATACAGAGAATCTCTGTCTCTGAAAAAAAATGGTGTCATCCTACTGCCTCAAAGAAAACACCACACCTCCCCATCCACTTATCCTCTAAGAGGGTTCTCCCCATCCTCTTACCTCATCCCTCTAACATCCCCCTTCTCTAGGGCATCACCCCTCCACAGAACAAAGTACCTCCCCACCCACTGAGGCCAAATAAGGCAGTCCTCTGCTATCTACATAGAAGGAGCCACTGACCAGCTCATATGTGTGCTTTGGTTGGTGGCATAGTCCCTGGTAGCTCTGAGTGGTCTAATTAGTTGATAATGTTCTTCCTATGGGGTTGCAATCCATTTCAGCTCTTTCAGATCTTCCCCTAAACTCTTACACTGGAGTCTCTGGGCTCAATCTGATGGATGGTGTGTGTTTGCATCTATCTTATTCAGGTGCTATCAGAGCCTCTCAGAGGACAGCCATACCAGTCTCCTGTCTGCAAGTGCATCTTGGCATCAGCAATAGTGTTAAACTCTCTCCTGTCTAACAACATACCTAATTTTGCTTCCTTTTCCATGCTCCCACCCAGGTACCTCCCTCCCTCTGGCTCCTGATAATTTTGTTCCCCTTTGTAAGTGGGATTGAAGCATCTGCACTTGGGCCTTCCCACTTATTAAGCTTCATCTGGTCTGTGAGTTGTATTGTGGGTATCCTGAGTTTTTGGGCTAATATCCACTTATCAGTGAGTATATGCTATGTATATCCATTTGGGTCTGGATTACCTCACTGAGGATAATATTCTCTAGTTCCATCCATGTGCCTGCAAAACTCCTGAAGTCAACTTTTTTAATAGCTGAGTAGTATTTTATTGTGTAAATGGACCATATTTTCTGTATCCATTCTTCCATTGACAGACATCTAGGTTGTTTCCATCACTGGGCTATTATGAATAAGGCTACTCCAAACATAGTGGAGTATGTATCCTTGTGATATGGTGGAACATCTTTTGGGTATATGCCTAGTAATGGTAGGTAGAACTATGTTTAATTATCTAAGAAAGCGCCAGATTGATTTCCAAAGTTGTTGTAGCAGCTTGCAATCTCACCAGCAATGGAGGATTTTTCCTCTTTTTCCATATCCTTGCAAGCATGTACTGTCACCTAAGGTTTTGTTCTTAGCCATTCTGATTGGTGTAAGGTGAAATCTCAGGGTCATTTTAATTTGCAATTCCATGATGACTAAGGACATTGAACATTTGTTTAGGTGTTTCTCATCCATTGAGAATCCTCAGTTGATAATTCTCTGGTTAGCTCTGTACCCTGTTTTTTAATGGGTTATTTGATTTTCTAGAGTCTAACTTCTTGAGTTCTTTGTATATTTTGGATATTATCCTTCTATCGGATGCAGGGTTATTAAAGATCTTTTCCCAATCTATAGGTTGTTGTTTTGTCCTATTGACAGTGTCCTTTGCTTACAGAAGCTTTTCAGTTTTATGAGATCACATTTCTCAATTGTTGATCTTAGAGCCTGAGCCATTGGTGTTCTGTTCAGGAAATTTTCCCCTTGCTAATATGTTCTAGCCTATTTTCTACTTTCTCTTCTATTAAATTCAATGTATGACGTTTTATTTTGAGGTCCTTGATCCACTTGGACTTGAGCTTTGTACAAGGTGATAAAAGTGGATTGATTTGCACTCTTCTATATGCAGACTGGCAGTTAGACCAGCACTGTTTGTGGAAGATGTTTTCTTTTTTCCATGGGATGGTTTTGACATTTTGTCAAAGATCAAGTGACCATAGATAAGTGGGTTTATTTCTGGGTCTTCAGTTTTATTCCATTTATGGAACTGTATGTCTCTGTACTAATACCATACAGTTTTTTTTTAATCACTACTATTCTGTAGTAAAGCTTGAGGTAAGGGATTGTGATTCCTCCAAAAGTTCTTTTATTGTTGAGGATTGGTTTCACTATCCTGGAGTTTTTTGTTATTCCAAATGAAGTTAAGAATTGCACTATCTCTGTGAAGAATGGAGTTGGAATTTTGATGGGCATTGAATTGAATATGTAGATAGCTTTTTGTGAGATAGCAATTTTTATTACATTAATCCTGCTGATCTGTGAGCATGTGATATCTTTCCATCTTCTGGAGTCTTTTTTGAATTCTTTTTTCAAGGGCATGAAGTTCTTATCATATAGATATTTTACTTGCTTTGTTTGAGTTACATCAACATATTTTATATTATTTGTGACTATTGTGAAGGGTGTTGTTTCTCTAATTTTTTCTCAGCCCATTTAATCTTTGAGTAGTGGAAGTCTACTGACTTGTTTGAGTTAATTTTATTAGACACATTTATCAGACACATTGATGAAGTTGTTTATCAGCTGTAGAAGTTTTCTGGTAGAATTTTTGGGGTCGCTTGTGTATGCTATCATACCATCTGCATATAGTGATACCTTGACTTCTTACTTTCCATTTGTATCCCTTGGACCTCCATTTGTTGTCTAATTGCTCTACCTAGAACTTAGAATACTATATTGAATAGGTACAGGGAGAGTGGACAACATTTTAGTGGAATTGCTTCAAGTTTCTCTCCATTCAATTTGATATTGGTTGTTCATTTACTGTGTATTGCTTTTATTATGTTTAGGTATAATCACTGATTTTCTGATCTCTCCAAGACTTTTAGCATGAAGTGGTGTTGAATTTTTTGTTTGTTTGTTTGTTTGTTTGTTTGTTTCGAGACAGGGTTTCTCTGTATAGCCCTGGCCATCCTGGAACTTACTCTGTAGACCAGGCTATCATTGAACTCAGAAGACCACCTGCCTCTGCCTCCCAAGTGCCAGGATTAAAGGCATGTGCCACTACTGCCTAGCTGTGTTATTGAATTTTGTCAAAGGCTTTTTCAGCATCTAATGAGATATTCATGTGATTTTTTTTCCTTTGAGTTTATTTATATAGTGGATTACATGGATGGATTTCCATGTATTGAATCATGCCTGCATCCCTGGGATGAGGCCTTGCTTGATCCTGGTGAATGATCATTTTGATGTGTTCTTGGATTCAGTTTGGAAGAATTTTATTGAGTATTTTTATATCAATATTTATTTATAAGTAAAATTGGTCTGAAGTTCTTTTTGTTGGGTCTTTGTGGTTTTTTTTTAGGTATCAGTTTAACTGTGGCTTCATAAAGAATTATAGTGCAGATAGTCTTCCTTCTGATTTTTTTTTTTTTTTTGATTTTTCGAGACAGAATTTCTCTGTGAAGCCCTGGCTGTCCTCGAACTGACTCTGTAGACCAGGCTGGCCTCAAACTCAGAAATACGACTACCTCTGCATACCAAGTGCTGGGATTAAAGTTGTGTGTCACCACTTCCTGGCGTTTCTGATTCTATTTTGTGGAATAGTTTGAGGAGTATTGATGTTAGGTCTTCTTTGAAGGTCTGATAGAATTTTTCACTAAAACCACCTTGCCCTGTATATTCTTTGGTTGGGAGACTTTTAATAACTGCTCCTATTTCCTTAGGGATTATGAGACTGCTTGCTTTCTTTTGTTCTAGAGCTTTCAGATGTGCTATTAAGTTGCTACTGTAGGATCTCTCCAATTTTTTGAAGGCATTTAGTGCTATGAACTTTCATCTTAGCACTGTTTCTTGTGTCCTATCAGTTTGAGTATGCGTTGCCTTCATTTTCATTAAATTCCAGAAAGTCTTCAATTTCTGTCTGTATTTCTCTCCTGAACAAGTTATCTATGAGTATGTGGGCTTTCTGTTGGTTTTGTTGTCATTGAATACCAGCCCTTTTTGATAGTGATATGATAGAATGCATGGGAATATTTTACTCTTTTTGTCATCTTTTAAGGCTAGTTTTGTGTTTGACTATATGGTCAGGTTTGGAGAAAGTACCATGAGGTTCTGAGAAGAATATGTGTTTTTTCTTTTTAGGGTTCTGTAGATAACTGTTAGGTGCATTTGGTTCATAACTTCTGTTAATTTCACTGTGTCTCTATTTAGTTTCTCTTTCAATTATTTGTCCATTGGTGGGAGTGAGGTATTGAAGTCTCCCAGTATTATTGTGTGAGTTTCAATGTATGTTTTGCACTTTAGTACAGTTTCTTTTACAAATGTGGGTGTCCTTATATTTGGGGCATAGATATTCAGAATTGAGAGTTCATCTTGGTGAATTTTTCCTTTGATTAGTTTGGAGTGTCTTTCCCCATCTTTTTTGATAACTGTTGGTTAGAGTCTATTTTATTGGATATTAGAATGGCTACTCCAGCTTGTTTATTTTTAGCATTTGCTTGGAAATTTTTCCAGTCTTTTAATCATAAGTAGGGTCTATCTGTCACTGAGGAGTTTCCTATATGGTTCAAAATGCTGGGTCCTGTTTAAATATCTAGTCTATTACCATATGTATTTTTATTGGACAATGGAGTCCTTTGATGTTGTGAGTTATTAAAGACGGGTGATTTTTGGTTCCTGTTACTTTTGTTGTTAGAGATAGTATTATGCTTGTGTGGTTGTATTATTTTGGGTTTGTTTTGAGATGATTAATTTCTTGGGTTTTTCTGGGGCAGGTGTAGTTTCTTTCATTGTTTTGGTTCCTTCTAACATTCTCTGTAGGGCGAGATTTGTGGAAAGATATTGTGTAAATTTGTTTTTTCCATCTATGGTGACTGAGAGTTTTGCTGGATATAGTAACCTGGTCTGGTATTTGTGTTCTCTTAGAGTCTGTGTGACATCTGTCTAGGATCTTCTGGGTTTTAGCATCTCTGATGAGAAGTCTGGTGTAATTCTGATAGGTCTGTCTTTATATGTTACTTGGCCTTTTTTTCTACTGCTTTTAATATTCTTTCCTTTTTCAGTGTATTTAGTGTTTTGATTATTTTGTGACATGAGGTTCATTAGTTTTTGATAATAGTCTGTTTCAAAGAGAACTTTATGTGATGAGGGGTAAGGACTACTCTTAATCTGTGGCTGTAATGACAAATATTTGGAGTGTAGATAGGGAATATATTAGTTTAATTAAGTAGAGATTATAGATTCATCTTCAAGATTCATGACTACACTATGTCTAGTTGGTTGGCTAGGCTTGCAGTACCAGAGATTTTTAGGACTTATTCACAGATCAACAATAGTAAATTAAGGTTTTGAGTTTGCTGAGCCACCTTCTGCATTTCTTGTAGATTCTTTTGGTGATCTGTGCCATACTGACTTATGTAAGATGAAATACAAAAGGTTTTCTTTTTATTTCCATAACCATTAAGAATAATCAATATTTTTGAGACATTTCTTAGTCATTCTCTTTTTGTTTCAAAAATATTTTGTTCAGGTCTATATGACCAGTTTTTTGAAAGGGGTCATTTGTTCTTTTGACATTTAAATATTTGGAATTCTTATAGATTCTGAATATTAATCCCCTACCAGTTGTAAAGTTGCCAAAATTTTTCTCCCAATTTGTTGGTTTCATTTTTATCCAGGTTATTGTTACTTTATCTGTACAAAAATATTTTAGTTTTGTGAATTCCCACTTGCCAACTGTTGCTCTTAATTATCAGGCAAATAGGCTTATTTAAAAAGTTATTTTCTGCACCAACATCCTGTAGGATACTGCTTATGTTTTCTTCTGGGTCTTTTAGTTTCTCAGATTCAGGCTTAGGTCTTTGATCAACTTAATGTTCATTTTTGTGTAAGATAATACATATAAATCTAATTTTATTCTTCTCTATATCATATGTAATTTTCTCAGTTCCATTTGTTGAAGATACTTTCTTTTCTGCAGAGTATGCTTTTAATATCTTTGTTATCATGTTTGGATCTTGAACTTTTTCTCTTTGGTGTATATATGTCTGGTTTTGTGCCAGTACCATATTATTTTTGTTACTATGCTACTCTAATATATCCTAATATATGGAATGGTAACCAGTTCAGCATTAGTACTTTTGTTCAGGATTGTTTTTTTACTATAATGGTTCTTTTATATTTTCATATTTACTTTTGTGATACTTTTATTTCCTATTTTTGTGAAGCATGAGATGAGGATTTTCATTGAATCTGAAAATAGCTTTTCATAAAATGACCAATTTCATGATGTTAATTCTACCAATCCATGAGTATGAGAAGGGAGACTTTCAATTTTGTGGTACTTTTTTTCTATCTCTTTCTTTAGGAGTTTATAGTTTGTACTATACGGGTCCTTCTTTTCCTTGGTTAGGCTTGTAAGTGGACACTTTATTTCCTTTGAGGCTATGGCAAATTGGAGTGTGGACAATATATTCTTAAACATATACAATCTGGAGGAAATTGTGCTGAACTGAATCCTAGCTCTTTTCTTTTGTTTCTCTGTAAGTATGTAAGTCCTCTGTATCTATTTCTCACTTCTCTTACTTCCAAAATAAGTCATTAATATTTCATATTTTTTCACGACCGAGGACAAGGTTTATTCAGCATCTTCAAGGAAAGAAAGTGCTTTCCAAACCCCTTTGGTTGAAATATATTTTTTCGGGACATTCTCAGAATCATGCATGTAGTATTCTACTGAAGACTATGTAATGAGTGGTCATTGTCAACTTGGAACCATCAAGAGTGTTCTGAGAGATGGGTCTCTGGTTCTCAGCCTCCCTACTCTACAACTTTTAAAGATATTTATATCCTTTTCTCGTATTTTGCATCCTGTCTTCAGTTTCCTATCCTAATTTCCTGTTTCCCCCAGATCCACTAATCCCCCATCTCCCTCAAGAAAAGAGCAGCCTTTTTCTTTTCCCATTTATTTTAACTCATTATTTTAATAATACTGAAGATACAAACCAATAAGCTCAAACCCTCATATTAAGGGTAGATGAGGCAACCTACTAGGAGGAAAGGAATCCCAAAAGTAGGCAATTGAGGCAGAGAGAGTCCTTAATCCCACTGTTAGGTGTGCCATAAGCACACCAAGCTTAACAACTACTAATTATATTGCAGAGGTCCTAGGTGGGACCCATGCAGGCACCTTGATAGTTGTTTCAGTCCCTGGGAGTCTCTACAAGCCTATATTAGTTGACTCTGTGGCAGGTGGTCTCCTGGTGATTTTGACTCCTCTGTCTTCTACAATACTTCATCCTCCTTTTGGGCAGGATTTTCAAAGCTCTGCCTAATGTTAGCTGTGGGTTTCTGCATCTGTTTTCATTAGTTGCTAGGTGAAGCCTCTCTGAGGATAATTATGTTAGAAGTATAACAAAATATCATTAAGAACAATTCCTATTTCTACAAGACTTGAAGCAATTTATTATACCATTTCATTTAATACATTTGTATAAGAATAAACATATATATGCTTAGAATAACAACAAGAGATAGTTAGATGGTTTCTCTTGTTTGTTTGTTTTTGTTTTGTTTTTTTTCCAAGACATGGTGTCTCTGTATAGCTCTGGTTGTCCTGGAACTCACTCTATATACCAGGCTGACCTCAAACTCAGAAATCCACCTGCCTCTGCCTCCCAAGTGCTGGGATTAAAGGCATGTGCCACCTCCACCTGGTCAAGAGATGGTTTCTTAGCATTATTAGAATCCTAACTATAACTATTTCCTGACAATGCTCCTACTAATATATATATATATATATATATATATATATATATATATATATATATATAAAACAATCAAATTCTCATCCTTATAATCATAAATACTTTCATTTTATTGATTGATTCCATCTGTATGTGAGTTATATATGAGCAAGTACAGATGTCTGTGAAGGAATGTATAAATTCACGTAAGGGACAAAAGTGAACATTGAGTGTATATTTTATGCACTGTTTTTGAGGTACAGTGTTCCTCTGAGATGTGGGGCTTTCTGAATTGGGTGAGCTAAATGTCCTGCCAGTCCTGGGTATCTTTCTATTGATACCTCCACACTGCTGTGATTTCAAATTCATACTGTCATTACTGGCTTTTTCTTTTCTCATGGCATAGATCTTGGCAATAGAAGGACAGCATTTTATTTACTAAACTGTGTTTGCAGAACTGAAAATTATTTTTCACATCATCCTTTAGCTCCTTTTCCCATTTATTTTAACTCATTATTTTACTAATACTAAAGAGCTGCTGGTATTTATTTTCTCTTGTCTTCTTTCCCTCCTCCTTCCCTGTCCATTTCCTCTTCATCTTTCTTGTTCTCTTATTGAGATAACGTCTCATTATGTAGTTCTGGCTGTCCTGGAACTCACCATGGAGACCAGGCTGCCTTTGAACTCACAAAGTTCCCTTTTCTCTTCCTCCAAAGTGCTGGGATCAAATGTGTATGTCGGTAAGCCCACTTTCTAAATATAATTTTCTCTGAGTTTTAGAGCCACTGTTTCAACTCACCTTTCCTAGTAAAGAAGTCCAGTGGCCTCCACATTGCCAAGCCTAATTAAGAAACAAGATTTTAGTTTTTGTTTTCTTTGTTTATAGTTTAACCTGTGAGCTGCTACTTATCTCACATTTACCTGATAAACTCTTTGCTTGTCTTAGGTCTTCTTCAAGTTCAGCTCTTCCTTGTCAATCATCTCCCACAGTTTTATATATCTTCTAAGAGTTCTATTTGAGTAATTGAAGAAACCAAACTCATGCCTTAGTCTCCTCTAGTGTCCTGGGTAATTCCACTAAGTACTGTGGTATTGAAGAAAGTTCGATGTAGATTGGCTAATTAATGGTTTTTCCAACTCTTTTCTTGTCTTCCTAACTTGCACCACTAAATTCTTATTTAACACATTCATGAGTAACACACTAATATACACATTATGTTTAAGAATACTGGAGGGCTGATATTACATGCAGAAATTGTTCCACTCATATCCTTTCCTCTATCAGTAGCTATGATACCACACTTCCATCTATTTGAAATAAATACTCCAGATTTATTCTCCATGTCTTTTATTCTATCATAATCTGAGACAATAAGCCCTAACCTTGTGCTATTTTGACCTTCATAATAAACTCAGATGGTGACTGCTTCTTCCTATCTATGTTGAAATCACCTAATACTAAAACACTATCATTTTGGCCCTGAATTTGTAGTAGTAGCTACCTGCTTTTCTCCCTTTCTGACGCTTAATAAATACAAAAGCCAAATATCAGTAAAATTCTGTAATTCCTCGTCATGAAACCCTGCACTTCATCTCAAATGCACTTAGAGTAAAACTGAACATCTTTATTGAATTTGTAGGATCTGGCTTCCATTTTTTTGCTTATGGCATCTCCCACTAATTCCATATCACTCATAGAGCACTAGCCAGAGCACAAGGTGCAGTTTGATTCTTTGCACAAGACAATTTTATTTTATATAAGCCCATCATTCCTTTTTTATTCAGGCCTGTACCCATATGCTATTCTTTGAATGTGACTTGGCCTGTGGTTTGAAACCTTGACCTCTCCAGCCCTCCACTGGTACTCCTGTCATGACCCATCTTCCTTACACTGTGCAGCCTTTCTCAGAAATCATAAGTGACTTACCTGTTTAATGTATCTTTTAATTTTTAATAATTATATTGTATTGATTTTGTAATGGTTTGGTAAGGTATAATTGATATGCAGTAAATTGTACACATTCAAATACATATTGTTATGTGGGTATAACTTTTCAGACTTCACTGCAGGCAAGATAGAGAATTTAATGTTAGCCTCATCTTCACACTCCTCCATTAATCCTGCCACTTCTCTCATCCAATTGTTACAAATTTCTCTCATATATTAACCTCATACAAGCAAACACACATACACAGACACACACCCCACACACACAAATAAAATCTTTGAGGTATTTTATTTTCTAATGTTTTTATTTATTATTTGAGAATTTCATATAGTATATTTTTAACAAATTGTTTCCTCCTCTTCAAACTTCTCCTAGATTCTACTCTCTCCCTTATGCACTCAACTATATGGTTTGCCCTCTCTTAATAGAAAAAAAGGCCACTGCAAAACACAGCATTGCTATGCAGTGGTCAACTGATGTTGAGCATGAGGCCTGGCATGAAGTATGGTTGATATGCACAGTGAAGAACATTGAAGAACATGAAGTTTTCCTTTCTCAGCATACAGTACTTGCTCATTCGTGAATAGCTTTCTTGGCAAGGTGTAGGACTCAGTACCAGTTTACTTTCCCTCTGTTCTGACCTTTGGTCTGGCTTGAGCCTATGCAGGTCTTATGCAGCTGTCAATGTCTTGGTGAGTTTTTGTGTATTTCTGTCCTACTGTGTTTGGTAAATTATGTAAGGGCATAGAGAACAGTGTTATATAGGGATAAATGGAAAGGTAATTTAGAGCATGAAAGGAAGTTGAGGGTGGGAGAGCAGGAAAGAGAAGAGATTGTTGAGAAGGATAACTAATTTTACATGTATTTAGAAAATCCATATGAAAATGTATTATTATAGAAGCTTCCTAAAATATATGTGTATAAAAAAGAAATTTAAATGAAGTCACCATATAATGGTATAGACAGTGCCCCAAGTAAACACTGAATGCTACCAAATAAAATCTCTGGTACCAAGAATGAGTTATATCTTTTTGAATTCTTGGTCAAAAGAGTCCCATGGACTCCAAATTTCATGCTATTGTCAATGCTCTTCTTTTCTTCCCACAATATGACAGTAAAACTCTATTGCTGAAGACACGGAGGCTTATGTCATCAAACACGGAGAAATCAAGTTGAGGCTCAACTAGATGCTCAATTCCAGCATTGAAAATGCTTGAAAGTAGTATACATGCTCCTAGAAGAGGAAAAGCAATCATCAGTCCCAGCAAGCTAAGAACTCTAAGAGCTACAAGAGTGACCATCCTAAAGATAGCCTCTCTGCTGAAATGGTGGCACAACTGTTAGGGAGGTAACAAACCACTTTTTAATTAGCCTTAAGGCCCATACCTGCTATTGTTAATGAGGGCGAGTCTTGTTGACTTGACAGAGAATGGACCATAGGGGGAAGTCTACTGCTATTTTTCTGCAAAATGAAAATGACCACACAATGTTGCTTAATGACATGTAAATCAGGGCCTTGCTGAACCCTCATCAGAGAAGCTTTATCTTCAGTAGTTTGAAAGTAAAACAGAGAATCACAAGGGAAAAACATGTAGAAAATGAGATAGTTTGGAGTGCTCAGTCTTAAGTGGAATGTCCTTACCCTTTGCACATAGTTCAAGATCTTTGAGGAAGAGGGGGCAGAAAGATTGAAAGATCCACGGGTGCTGGACAAGTTTATATTAAAAATACACTGTCTTTTCCTACTACATGTAATTACTACTCTCTTTAGGAACCCTTCATTTTCAGGTTTGATCAGTCATTTCCATGCAGTAGGCATTTGGAAAGTATTCAACAAGTGAATGAAGGGTATTCCGTAAAATTTTACTTTGACCTAAAAATATTATGGGGAAGAAGCTTATCTATTAATGCAAATATTGCATTAAATGTATGCACTGATGTAAGAAATGAATACCATATGTTACTTTCCTTTGCTAATTAAATAAGAGTATTTCAACTTACAAATTTCTGTTCACAGCCTCCATTCATTGCTGTATTCCATCAAATTTTTACATATTTTGCTTCTCTAGTTACCTTTATATGACACATAAAGATTTTATTTCGTTATCCACTCTTCACAACAGTGATTTTAAGATCCTCAGAATTGGTATTTTATAGTTCCCTATTATAAAATGTAGATATCACATATATTTTCCAATCAGTCTCAATGATTTACAAAATGTATATTTTTCAACTAACTACCTAAATCTTGACATACAATAACTACATACTATATTTTCTGGCAAATCAACACAACATTCACACACATTTATAGAGTACATATTTTAGATTTTAAAGAATATTTCTTTGGTTAACATAACCTAAAACAAGAAGTGCCTAACTAATCAGCCATTTCAATAAAATATACAGTCAGAAATTATTAGAAACAAGTAAGTTTTCTAGAATTATTCATATTCATGATTTATATATTTCTTATGAATAAGCAGTGTCTTTCTTTCTGTGATTATATACATATTAATAATGTGTAATTTTTAACAAATACACCTATTAAGAAGTTTAAACAAACATGATATTTTATAAGAAGATGGACAACATTTGTGTGCTTGTAAAAAATCAAGTCTCAAACTGGAGAGAAATGATGGTTGTCAGAATGCAGTGTCCTATTTATTAAAGTGATGGCTCATTGATGACGTTCATAAGAGTACTTGACTTCAATAGTTTTTTATCCTCCACTGATTGGATAATTTACATAGTTTATTTGTTTAAACTGTATAGAACAGAGGCACACACGCAAAAATTAAAGTGGCTTGCTTATTTCCCAAACTTACAAAGCCAAATAGTGCCTTCTCTAGTAGAGGGTCTTTAACATTCTTATTGTGTTTAATGACCTTTGCTTTTAGGAAAGCTTGTATAATTATGCAGAATCCCAGGAGCAAAACCCATTCTTCTGAGAAAATCTGATATCAAACAAGCTCTATAGATTGGCATATATAAAGACTGTTAGTTACACTTTATCTCATTGATCTTAACAAAATTTCAAGTATTTACTCTATAACTGAGTTATGTATAGATAATAATACCCTGTGGTAAGTATGCAATATAGAATTTTATTAATTCTGGCTTAGAAAATATTGTGAATATGTCAATCCTCTTAGCATATTTAGATGTTATGAAAATGTATTGTAATGAAATGTCTAACAAAGAGGAATTGGGTTTTCTAAAGAAATGGAGGAGACTTGAATGAATTATTTATCCTTCCATATTTCTAATGTTCCTGCTTTTATTAAAAAAAAATTAAAGGAGTTATCATCCATAATCTGAGTTGAATAGTTGAAGGAAGGTGTTATATGCCTATATTTAAACTCAAGCATTCACTCATATATTATAATAATATAGCTATTTGTATATAAAATATATTATTTTACAATTTAAATTTGTTTTAAGTAATTTCACATGTGCATAAAATACATATCTACCACTCTCATCCCTTACTTCCTTCCATGCCTGTCAACTGTTACTCTTCTCCACAATTATCTGTCTCACATTTGGAACTTTCTGGGATTTTTTTTAGTGATGCCCTAAGAAAATGACCTAAGATTTATAGGAGTGGCTATCTTTGTATCATGGATTTGTAGCTATCTGTTGGTGACTGAGAGTTCATCAATGGGTACACAATGAAAGACAGTAGATTCTTTTCTCCAAGAGTCAATAGTTATTAGTTAGTAAATAGTTCAAAGGTAAAAATCTAGGGCCCCATGACATATTCCCTTTTATTGACATAGTTCTCAATGAATATTGCTTTATTGTTTTTCACACACATACTAAATACATAGTATTCCAAACAGAGATAAACTACTGGTACATGTAAATTAATTATTTAAAAAATATGTTCAATGTCTTCTGAGTGCAACCATTTTGCTAATCACATATGATTGATATAGGCATGGGTGATAGCCATTGTAAGGCAATTCATGTTTCATTATTTGTATTATTTGCATTCAGAAGCAAGTGTATGAAATTTTAAAAACAATATAAAAATGGAGAGAAATTATGAGAAGTAAAAAAAGAAATAGAAGGAAAGAAGAATGGTATTATTAGTAATTTAGACAATTGTTAAATCAGAAGGAAAAATTATAATAGTATTAGATAGAAAAATCAACTCTCACATATGTCAGCATTTTATTAAATTTTTCTAAATATGTAACCATGGCAAATTTCTAATTTCATTGTTATAAGGTTTAAAACATTATTAGGAATATGTGAATAAAGCCACAATATTAACGCATAAAATTTGGCCAACCCAACTTAATCTTAGATATTTGATTCACATTGCCATTATTTAACTTACTTCAGAAATTGAGTAAAACTTGTTATTAATTAGCCATCCTTTTAATAATGTGGTAGAGGACAAGGCATCCTGTTCCTCTTCACGGCTCTTATATAAATAGTAAGTAGATCAGTATATGTTTAGTGCTATGAAAAAAAATAGGGGTGTCTGAAAAGAAGCTAAAGTGATTTTTCCCCAGGGTGACTAAACAAGATCCACCAGTGAAATATATATTCCACCCAAACCATAAAACAGGTGGAGTGATATCTGTATATATTAAGTTGAAGGAAAAAATGGATTCAAAAGTCAAAAGTCAGGTAATATATTCAATGTTTTTAAGGGACAGAAAAATGTTCTTTATGACTGGGATGAAATAAAGTTAGAAAGTGATAAAATTATGGGTCATTTTAAGAGATTTAGGGATCAAGATTATTTTTTCCTCCTTCCCATCTCCCTCTTGCTCCCTGCTTGCTCCGGGCCCTGCTCTTTCTGGCCCATAGATTTTTTTTTGTTACTCACTTCAGATGGTTGTGGGCCACCATGTGGTTCCTGGGGTTTGAACTCATGACCTCCTGAAGAGCAGTCAGTGCTCTTAACCTCTGAGCCATCTCACCAGTCCAGGATCAAGAATTTTTAACAAGAACAAAATACTGAACAGTATCTAAATGTCCAACAGTACGGAATTACTACAGAAACTACAAAATGTTCAGAAGGCTCAATATAGTGTTAATGAAGCCATGAGTTCTATAGTTTGGGAGAGCATGAGAGGGGTTGGAAGAAGGAAAGGGAAGGGAGGACTAGATAATTGTATGTTAACTAAAATTTAACAGTTCAATAAAATGAAATAATTAAAAGTTACTTCACAAGAAATTTTCTAATGGAATAGAAAAATAAAAACTACTAAATGAAAATATGTAAAATAGTATGTACAGTTAAAATATGATATAGATATTCATAGTAAAAAGAATTTAAAAAATATTGTCTCATGTCAGGAGGCAACAGATGATAACATACTTGTTGGTGATTGTCCATGTTCATTGTGTCATTCTTAGACAATTATTCCCATTTGTTCCAGGATTGCTATCCTTATAAGTAGTATTCTAATTAGTCCTTTCCAGCTCTGTTGCTTGTTCTTCAATTGATCTTTTCATAATGTGTGGCCTGTCTTGTTATCCCAAATTTAAAATTCCATGGTGACACACCATTTAGTTTGCAAAACTGCAAAGGCCTTAAATGGTACTAAAGGTTCTTCATTATTTGACCTTTGCAGATGTCTAGAGATCACTCTTCTCTGGGCCTTAGCACTTGTAGTTTACATGAAACATACTTTCCTATATCTTTCCATGGGTGTTTCTGTTGAATCCTTTAAAACCCTTGTCAAATTCCCTATCTGTGGAGATACTTTCCTTTTCTCAACCTCTGTCTAAAGTAAGCAATGCATCATTGACATTCTGTATATTATCAATTTGTTTCTCCCTTACAAGAAATGTAAATTCAACTATTATATTTTACATTTTGATATCTGCTTTTCTTAAAGTTTGAAATCCCATCACAGCAGGAACCTTATTTAACTTGACACATTCTTATCGATACTAAATGCTAACATATTCAATGATTATTATGTTCTAGATATTATGAGAACAGTAAATGTATCAATTCACTTACTAGTTATCCATGTGAGGAAGGTACTACTTCTTAGAATAATCACTGAGACTTAATGTAGCACAATCTAGGAAATATATCGAGTAACTGGCTCATCATTTTGTAGCTAGCATAGTAGAAAAGATAGAGTCTCACTCTATGCTTTTGGCCTCCATAGATGCTTCCTCACAGTTTAAATACTACTGCTTCTCTTAAGCCATGAATCTCTTCCCAAGTGAATGAAATTATGTACTCAGTGAGTAGGCTTTTTTCTCCAACAATAGAATACCTTATCTTCTTTGTATATACACTTCCCCAAACAGAAGTAACTATCTGTTCTCCAATGCAGTATACTTTCTAATAGCTGAGCTTCTTATAGATACTACTACTTGTACCAGGAGTTCTTATTTTTTCTTTTCTAAACCATGTGATAGTAGTCTTTCTCCTAATTTTTAACCACTATTCATTTCATTTCTTTTTCCAGATGTGAAGTTTATTGTCATTTGCATGCAAATGCTATTTATAACAAAGATACTTGGTTATATCAGGTTGGAATTTAAAAATTCAGCTCATTTTGCACATAAAAATTTGAGAGTCATCAGCATAAAAAAAGTTGTGGCTATGAATGTCAGTAAAATTACTAAGGGGTAAAGTATAGATACATAACAGGAAGTATTTCTAGACTGAGCTCTTAGTTCCATTCAATATTTTACGGTAGAAGAGCCTACTAGATGGCAATTGAGGTCCAATATACAAGGTGTTTATTAACAAGAAACATCGATAGAATCAGAGTGGAGAGCATGTTGCTCATGCCAGACTAATGCATTTCTACAATTGTAATTAAAATTAAGACCAGAGTTAAAAATCATCTCTAAAATACTAGAAGGAATAAACATATTCCAGGAGAAAAACTTTTATCATGGAATACAGTATTTAAACATATTTAAAAATATGGAGGAAAATTCTATCAATATATCTCAATAGGGTCAGCATATCCTTAGTTACCAAAATCAAAATATAATTATGAGATACTCCATGAAGCTTAATAATTACTTTCAGGGTAAAATGAAAGCAACTTCTATTTTATTGGAAATAAGTTTTATACAGTATATTCTGATCAAAGTTTCTCCTCCCTTGTCCTCTTTTGGATCGTGCTCACTCATCCAACTCTATACCTTCTTTCTTTCTTTTCCAGAAAACAGACAGACAAATAAAACTAAAAGACCAGAATACAACAAAGCAAACAGAAAAAAACCAAAAAGGCACAGAAAGCACACACACACACACACACACACACACACACACACACACACACACA
>JADRCC010158715.1:0-11749 GCA_019843855.1 Hylomyscus alleni
AAAAAAAAAAAAAAAAAAAAAAAAAAAAAAAAAAAAAAAAAAAAAAGGTCTCGCTATATAGCTATATACCCCTGACTGGTCTAGAACTCTCTTTGTAAATCAGGCTGGCCTCGAACTCAGAGATCTGCCTCCTGGCATTGCACTAGCACTTCATTAATGCATATGAGCTCCTCTTCCATAGAACTACGTGCATGGCTCACAAGATCATTTTTTATACCTCATCAATATTTGGCCTAGGATTCCCTAAATTTAGCAACATCTCACATCTCGATTTAGGCTGAGTTGTTGGGGGCTATGGGATGATAGAGGCCAAGGAGAAGCCACGGCCAGTACAGTAAACGACAGACTAGTGAGTACTCGCTCAGGCAGAGATTGGAAGCACCTAATTCCTGCCTGTTGGCTGGTGAAGGCCCAGGTTCTAAGGTTTCATTCTAGAACCTGCTTCCTAGTGCATTCTGGGACGACACACGGATGTTCCCAAAGTCCTAGAAAAAAGCCAGACTCCCAGAGGAACAGCTTGTGGAAGCTCGGAATTCCTTGCTTAGAACTCACATGCTCCTTTGTTATTCGCTCTTGGGAAGATTCTAGACTTGCCACCTAACCAAAGCAGCCTACAAAAGACCGTCCCTGCTTCCTGGTCAGGTGACTTCATTGCCTAGCAACAGGACGCCTTGCCTCAGCAGCCACAGACCTGACCGGCCTGAGCTCGTTTCTTGCGGAGGAGGGCCCAAAATGTCTGAAGAAAAACCCCAAGAATGCGCCGAGCCGGGGGATCCTAAGGCTAAGCCCGCCCCAGAGAAGACGAGCGACTACTACCGCATTAGCGAGAAGCTCCCAGTTAGGTTCAACAACCCGGCGTGGTTTCATGGCTACAGGTGAGGAAGACTGAGGAGGGTGCCTCCTCCTTCACACAGCAGGGTGGCCCTAGCTTGGCTTTGTGTGTGAGAACTCCCAAGTGCCTGGCTGCTGAGGTCAAAAGGAGCCAGACATGAACCCCATGCCTTGGGTCACCATTACTATTAACGTCTTGCTGTCTGAGCAACCACAGCAGTGAAGGTGTGTGAAGAGAGCCTTGCTGCAGGCAGGGGGTACCTCTATTCTTTTGTTTGTTTGTTTGTATGTTTGTTTGTTTTTGGTTTTTTGAGACAGGGTTTCTTTGTGTAGCCCTGGCTGTCCTGGAACTCACTCTTTAAACCAGGCTGGCCTCAAACTCAGAAATCCGCCTGCCTCTGCCTCCCAAGTGCTGGGACTAAAGGCGTGCGCCATCACTGCCTGGCTGGATGCCTCTGTTTTTAAAGCTTCCCTGAAAGTTGTACACCTTACAGGGCAGCCTGGTTCTTTTGGAAATAAGGATGGAAGGCTTCTTGACTTCTCCCTTTCCACAAGTAAGAACACAGCTTACTGAGGCCCCCGGTGAGAAGAAGAGCGCTGGTAGCCTCTGCATCATAAACTGGATTTCCTTTCTCCTCTCCACCTGACAGAAGCTTGGCCTCTGTAAGGTTGAGGCTCAAAAGCAGAGGGTTTCCTGGGTGATAGGGTCTAGAAGCTGACATGCTGTCCCCGAGGTAGCTAAGGTACCTCACAGTGACAGTCTGTGCCAAGGTTCCACCAAGACCCTTCCTCCAGCATTTGCTGGCTGGGTGTTCTGTAGGGGTTCCCTTTGGAAGGATCAGGGGCCATGGCTGGCAGAGGAGGCCAGAGAAACGGGCCTACTGGGAGAGAGTACTCCCAGTGGGAGCCCTGTTGACATGGTATTGCCATCAGGGACAATAAAGTTCCATCAATCAAATTCTTCCAGGCTATGACTTGGCTGACCTATTTTGAGTATGTGTGAAAAACAGTGTATCTCTTCCACAGGACCAACGAAGCTATTTCCATGTATAGGACCAGTAACCAAACCTACGGGAGTAGAGCTCCCACCGTGCATGAGATGCCGGTAAGTGCAAGCCAGATGTGCCAGGATGAGGTGCCATCTGGAAGAGCAGACTTGTGAGAAGTCAGAGTTGTAAATCAGCTTCCCACATTGTAAATGTGTGGCACCTCAAATCATGTTAAGACAAGGCAGGGCAGAGAGATGATAGAATATGGTTTCAAAGCAAAATATATGGTAGAAAGGAAAGTACAAGTAAACTAGCTTCCACGTTCTCCTCCTCATCAGACAAACACGAACTTCTTCACCTTTGCATGGGCACCTGAAGGCAAATTAGTGAAGTCAAGTGTTCTTGTGAGTGGCAGAACTCCTCTGAAGAGCCTGTCCACACAAAAAGATTTTCTGGAGTCACTGTTTCAAAATCAGACACAAGGTGTTTCTGTGGGAAGCAGGAACGTGGGAACTGCTGCCCCCGCCTTCTTAAATGCATTCACCTTGTCTCTGTGTGGGAGTGCGCCATGCCACACATGTATGGAGGTCAGAGGACCACTTGGTTTTTTTGTTTGTTTGTTTGTTTTTTTTTGTTTTTTTTGTTTTTTTTTTTTAAAGATTTACTTATTTATTTATTATATGCAAGTACACTGTAGCTGTCTTCAGACACACCAGAAGAGGGCGTCAGATCTCCTTATGGATGGTTGTGAGCCACCATGTGGTTGCTGGGATCCGAACTCAGGACCTTCAGTAGAACAGTCAGTGCTCTTAACCGCTGAGCCACCTCTCCAGCCCAGAGGACCACTTGTAAGAGCTGGATCTCCTTTCACTAGGTTTGGTAATAAGTGTCTTTGGTCTCAAGTTAGCCAGAGCTAGTTCTGAATCAGTTCAAAGCTTTGAACCCCCGAACCTCTTGCCTCCACCTCCCAAGTGCTGGGTTAAAGATGCATTTCACCACATCATGTTTCAGGAAGTGCCAGGGCTAAACATTAGACATGGTGTTCCACCTGCTGAGCCACACCCCCGGTTTCTGCTTCTGCCTCTACAAAAGGCCATGGAGAAGAGGCTGCTCTTTTCAACAGTGGTGCCTTATAGCCAGGTTAGCAGGCCATAGACCACAGGCCAGGAGTATCAGAGGCAAGCTAGTCCTGCTTGCCTCTGATACTGCTGCTTAGTCCTGCTTTCTGGGGTTGGCTTTTCAGCTTTCTGACTCAGTCCACTGCACCCTATGAGCAGCTCTTAGTATTATTCTCTATGATACTGCAAGGGTAGATATTTATTATTATAGACTTGTCAGAATGCACTGACTGTGCAGGGCCACGATGGGGTGGGCCCTGGGTGTTCAGTGCACAGCCCAGTAGCAGTATTGGCGCAGATAGATCAGGTTCACCTGCAGTACACCATGCAAACAATGGGGGGAGCTGTATGTATTGGAATGGCATTTGGACACTTTTTCTCTCCTTTTCTTCTCTCTTTTCTTTTTTTCCTTTTTCTGAGACAAGATTTCTCTGTATATCCCTGGCTGTCCTTGAACTCTCTTTGTAGACCAGGCTGGCCTCCAATTCACAGAGATCCACTTGATTCTGCCTTCCAAGTGCTGGAGTTAAAGGCATGCCCACCACACCCAACTATTTCTCTTTGTAAGTTTTAAGTATTTTGCTAGAGTATTGCAGACACAGCTCTAGAGTATTGTGACTACACTCACAGAGGAGAAGGCTGAAGCATACACAGGCCTAGTGGCCTAATGTGGCATGGCTAGTAGGAGTAGACCTCAATGTGTGTGTGTGTGTGTGTGTGTGTGTGTGTGTGCGCACATGTTGTAGGGGTATAACTCTGACCTATCCCCAGGTTAATGATTGTTGTCAAACCTAGGCGTGGAGCTGTGGCAGACAGATGATCCTGTGACTTCTCGTCCATGTAGTGTGGAAAGGAGGCAGTTTTAATCATATTAGACACAAGCACAAAGTGGGGTGGTTGGGGCAAAGGAGGCCATCTTGCTCACCTTGGTTTCTGGACTTCCTAGCATCAGAGGCTGTAGTTTCTCACAAATTCTCACAGTTTGTCCAAAGTACTGGTGGGTCAGATTGCTTGAGTGTTACGACACACCACTAATCCTCTTGTTTGTCTGTTTGACTTTCAGAAAGTATTTTATCCATCTTCGAGTAAGTTTTCCAGACAACATGCAGCGTTTGGAATGTTCCGGAGCCATAATATTAATGTTAGCCTGGAGAAGAGCCTAGTGACCGGACCCGACAATCACGTCACCCACTATGATCGCTTGAACTTTCACCCCAGTTACAATGTCAACAGGCCATCCATCTGTGACTAAGGGAGCTGGATGCCCGTGCTCGGGGGCTCTGCTGACTCAGAGCTGTTTTAGGGAGCAAGGATGCCCCTGATCCTCCACAGGTGCCTTATTCTGAAGGCTTCTCAGAAAACACTTTTCCTTTCCAGAGGAGAAAAATATGCAAATAGGGCCATAATGTCTTGTGTTCTGCATTTCACACAGGAATGCTGACAGCATCTTTGTTTTATTAAAAAGTTGCCCCAGCCTCAATTTCTGCCCTGCCCCTTATTTGTCCTGAAGCAGCAGGGTAACTGCACATTTGGAACCTGAATTTTGGTCTGAAATGTGGGCTGTGCCACTAAGTGCCTTTATTTGGGAGCTGTTGCCATATGTGTAACTGTACTAAAGTCTCACAGACCCCAGAGAGCGTGGAGTGCCCTACCCAGTAGCACAAATGTCAAGGGCACATCCTTCAGCCTCAGTGAGGGTCAGGGAGGGACACATGCCATGCACCAAGGTTGACTATGATTGTCATTGTTGATGATGGTGGAGATTGCCTGTCTCTTCCATCCAAGTTCCATCCAGGACTGACCACATTTAGCTTTCCAGACTGGAAATGCTCAGATTTAAACAAATACTCTTTGATTTTTTTTTTTTTTTGGAGACAGGGTTTCTCTGTATAGACTTGGCTGTCCTGGAACTCACTCTGTAGACCAGACTGGCCTCAAACTCAGAGATCCACCTGCCTCTGCCTCCCAAGTGCTGGGACTAAAGGCGTGCGCCACCACGCCCAGCTGATCATTTTGTTTTTTAAGATTCTATTTTAAAATAGTGTGTGTGTGTGTGTGTGTGTGTGTGTGTGTGAGAGTGTGTTTGTGTGTGTGTGTGAGTGTGTGTGTGTGAATGTGTTTGTGTGTGTGTGTGAGAATGTGTTTGTGTGTGTGTGAATGTGTTTGTGTGTGTGTGAGTGTGTGTGTTTGTGTGTGTGAGTGTGTGTGTGTATGTGTGCCTGAGGGGTCCAGAAGAAGATGTTAGATTTCCTGGGGTTTCAGGAGATATGAATTACCCCAAGTGGGTACTGGGACCTGAACTTGGGTTCTTTAGAAGAGTAGCATGTGTTTTTAGCCAATGGGCCAACTCTCCAGCTCTGATTTTCTTTTCTTTTAATTCTTTTGACAGGCTTGTCAGCAAGTGCTTTGTTCGACCTGCTAGTCATCTTGCTGATTATCTTAGGTATTTTTTTGTTTTTTTTTTGTTTTTTTGTTTTTTTTTGTTTTTTTTTTTTTGGTTTTTCGAGACAGGGTTTCTCTGTGTAGCCCTGGCTGTCCTGGAACTCACTCTGTAGACCAGGCTGGCCTCGAACTCAGAAATCCCCCTGCCTCTGCCTCCCAAGTGCTAGGATTAAAGGCGTGCGCCTCCACCGCCCGGCTATTTTAGGGTTTTTAATTGCTGCAGCGAAACCACGTGACCAAAAAGCAAGTTGGGTAGGAATGGGTTTATTCAGCTTACACTTCCACATTCCAAAGGATGGCAGAACAGGAACCTGGAGACAGGAGCTGATGTAGAGAGGTGGACGAGTGCTGCTTACTGGCTTGTTTCTCATGGCTTGCTCAGCCTGCTTTCTTATAGACCCCACGACCACCAGCCAGGGGATGGCAGCATCCATCCATAAAGAGCTGGGCTCTCCCTCATTCATCACTAATTGAGAAAATGCTTTACAGCTGGATCTCATAGAGACACTTCCTCAACTGAGACTTCTTCCCCTCTGATGACTCCAACTTGTGTCAAGTTTACACAAAACCAGCCAGTACACTGATCTTGATTATTTTTTTCATTGTATGTGTGCTCCTATACTGGGGGTACACAGTGAGGCTGCACTCTGCCACGTGTGTACATATGTATGTGTGAACGTGTGTGTTTGTGTGAGTGTTGACACACATCTGTTGTCTTTTATTGCTCTCCACCTTGTTCTGAGGCAGGGTTCCCCACGGAATCCGGGGCCTGGAGTTCCAGTTTTGGCTGGCTGACTGGCCAGTGAACCCCTGGCATCTGCGGGTGTCTGTCCTTCAGTGCCAGGGTTAGAGATGCATGCTCCTGTGCCAGGCTGGGGATCCAAACTCAGGTCCTCAGTTTTGTCAGATAAATGCTTCACCCACTGAACCACCTCTCTACTTCTGATTTTTTTTTTAAACTTTATTCCAACGAATGAGGAATTCTCACTACAGGAAATCTGGAAAGGGTTGAGCTCAGAAAGAAGAAATCTTAACACATGATCATTAATATTTTGTTCATAGAAATTAAACACCCTGGTTTTTTTCTCTTCAGTATTATTATGCACAAAATAAACCTTTGGCAACAGTCTTAATGACTAACTTGGAGTGGAAATACTTCCTAGAAAAAAATTGATTGGTTTAATTAAAAAGCTATGAGCTGAGGTTGAAGACAGACTCTTCAGACTGCCCCTCTGAGGGAGAAACTAGGAAGACAGGATGTCCAACTGAAAAGTCAGTCTTGTTTTGTTTTGTATGATTTATTTAGGGATGTGAGGAGGTGATGCATGCCTTTAATCCCAACATGAGGGAGGCTGAGGCAGAGGTGGTCAGATCTCTGTGAGTTTGAGGCCAATCTGGTCTATATAGCCAGTTCTAGGAAGGTCAGAGCTACATAGAGAGACTCTGTCTCCCAAAAAAAAAATTATTTTTTTTTCTTTTTAAATTTAGGGTTGCCGGGCAGTGGTAGTACACACCTTTAATCTCAGCACTTGGGAGACTGAGGCGGTCAGATTTCTGAGTTCGAGGCCAGCCTGGTCTACCGAGTGAGTTCCAGGACAGCCCAGCTACACAGAGAAACCCTGTCTCAAAAAAACCAACAACAAAAAACAGAATTTAAAAAAAAATTAGGGCAGCCACAAGTTCGTTTTGCCGGGTGGTGGTGGCGCACGCCTTTGATCCCAGCACTTGGGAGGCAGAGGCAGGCGGATTTCTGAGTTCGAGGCCAGCCTGGTCTACATAGTGAGCTCCAGGACAGCCAGGACTATACAGAGAAACCCTGTCTCAAAAACCAGAAAAAAAAAATTAGAGTCTGGAGAGATGGCTCAGGGGTTAAGGGAACTGGCTACTCTTTCAGAGAACATGAGTTCAATTCCTAGCACCCACATGGTAACTCACAACTGTCTTAACTCCAGCTGTAGGGCCTCTGAGGGCACCATGTGGTACACACACTTACATGCCGACAAAACACGTATACACATACATAAAAATTGTAAATTTATCATTTGTGTACATGTGCATGCCTTCATTAGTTTGTGTACCTCATGAATGCAGATGCCTAAAGAACCTAGAGCAGGGTCCTTGAGCCTGGAGCTACAGGAGGCTGGAGCCGCCTGGAAAGGGTTGGAAACCGAACCTAGGTCATCAGCAAGAGCAGAAGTGCTCTTACTGCAGAGTCCTCTCTCCAGCCCCTGAATTAATCAGTTTGTGGCTTTTTGAGACAAGGGCCTCTCTGCATATCCCTAGCTGACATAGAGCCCACTAGGTAAACCAGGTTGGCCCTGAACTTACAGAGACCCACCCACATGCCTCTGTCTCTTAAGAGTCAGAATTAAAGATGTGAACCATTATGTCTTGCTGAAAATAGGTATGATGGTCTGTATATTCTTGGCCCAGGGAGGGGGACTATTAAAGGTGTGGCCCTGTTGGAGTTGGTGTGGCCCTGTTGGTGTAGGTGTGTCACTGTGGGTGTGGGCTTTAATACCCTCATCCTAGCTGCCTGGAAGCCAATATTCTGCTAACAGCCATCAGATGAAGATGTAGAACTCTCAGCTTCTCCTGCATCATGCCTGCCTGGATGCTGCCATGTTTCTGCCTTGATGATAATGGATTGAACCTATGAACCTGTAAGCCAGCCCCAATTAAATGTTGTCCTTTATAAGACTTGCCTTGGTCATGGTGTCTGTTCACAGCAGTAAAATCCTAACTAAGACAATAGGTTAACAATCATTAAAAATATTCTTTAAATGCCACCAGCCCTTCTCTATTTTGCCTCTCCTCTTTCCACATCACCAAGGATGACCTTGAACTTCTGACCTCTTTCTCAACCTCCTGAATACTGGGATGAACAGGCATCCATGACCACACTTAGTTTATGTGTTGCTGGGCTCGAGCTCAGCTGAGCTATATCCTCAGCCCTATCTGTCTTCTGTGGAAAGAAGGCCACAGCAGCCAAGTGCTGGAAAGAAGAGCTACCTTCGCAGCAGCCATCCTGCAAAGCAGGTGGAGGGTGTCATGGTGGGGAAATCCAGAAGCTGAGAATAGCCCAGAGTGACAGAGCTGGCCTGCTGTGGGATGAGGTGGATTTGTCTCAGCAACTGAGTGCTGGACAGTCCCCACTTCCAAAGCCCAGGGAAATATGGGGCCTGGGCCAGGATTGTCAGCTGGCAAACAAAATGTGGGTTGGCACAGGGACCAAACTTGTCTGCGGGCTGTGTGGGTTTCATTCTGGCACTATGGTTGGGTGCTGAATTGCTTTAATTGGCCATGTCCAATAAAATGCATTGTCTGGAAGAGTTGATGAAATTACAAAGGTAGACAAAGCCTGGAAAGCAAGCAAGCAAACAAATATAAAAAGAAACAAAAAACCATTTTGGCCGGGCGGTGGTGGCGTACGCCTTTAATCCCAGCACTTGGGAGGCAGAGGCAGGCGGATTTCTGAGTTCGAGGCCAGCCTGGTCTACAGAGTGAGTTCCAGGACAGCCAGGGCTATACAGAGAAACCCTGTCTCAAAAAACCAAAAAACCAAAACCAAAACCAAAAACAACAACAACAACAACAAAAAACCATTTTGATGTAATTTACCTGTCTGTCTTACTCCATTTTCAGTTGATATAACAAATTACTTTAGGCTTATAATTTACAGAGAATAGAGGTTTGGGGGCTCAAGGTCCTGGAGCCTCGGGATTCCATATCAAGGGCTGAGCATCTGCAAGGCCCTCACTCTGGGCCAGAACAGGAAAAGGCAATACATATTGAGATAGAACAGGCCAGCTAAATCAGGCCTCCCACAGCCACTAGTGCTACAGCACAAGCGTTTACCCATGCTCTCATTGTAGAGGTGATGTGGCCAGCTGCTTCATGATCTTGCCACCTGGCCTCTTCCAATGTGATGAACTAACTGTGCCATAAACTGAACCAGACAGAATCAGCCTTGAAGTTGCTCTTGTCAAGAGTATTTTAACACAGACAAGAAACCAAGGTATGGGTGTGCATGTGGGACTTGCTGGCCATGGCTGATGGATGGCCCTCAGCCCAAGGCTGATGTCCTTCCCAGAATCAGGAGCAGCTTCTCTGTTGCACACAGCACAGCAGACTTGGAAGGAAGCATTACACATCCTGGTTTCAGGAGACTGGACTAGTGCCATCCCCAGTGTCTTAGGTTTCCACTGCTGTGAAGAGACACCATGACCAAGGCACCTTTTTTTTTTTTTGAAGATTTATTTATTTTATTTTATGTATATACACTGTAGCTGTCTTGAGACACACCAGAAGAGGGCATTGGATCCCATTACAGATGGTTGTGAGCCACCATGTGGTTGTTGGGAATTGACTCTGGAAGAGCAGTCAATGCTCTTAACTGATGAGCCGTCTCTCCAGCTCCCAAGACAACATTTAATTCAGGCTGGCTTCCAGGTTCGGAGGTTCAGTCCATTATCATCATGGTGGGAAGCATGGCAGCATCCAGGCAGGCATGATGCAGGAGTCGAGAGTTCTACATCGTCATCTGAAGGCTGCTAGAAGACTGCCTTCAGACAGCTAGGAGGAGGGTCTCAAAGCTCACACGCAGTGACACACCCCCTTCAACAAGGCCACATCCCCTAATAGTGCCACTCCCTGGGCTAAACCACCACACCTGGTAGTGCCAGGAACAGGACTGAGGGATGCTCTGTTTCAGGGCAAAGCTCCTTTCCTTTGGCACTGTCAACACCCTGCCCAAGCGATGTACAAACCATGCTTGGTTCGGATAGACCCCCAAACAAAGGACAAAGGAAGTTGTGGATAGTACTTGGTTTATTCATTAGAAAAACAAAAACCAAAACTGGATGGGTCTTATATACAAAACAAGATGCTTTCTGTTTTCAAGGGTTAAAAGCACTCCAAAAATTTAAGGAGGGAACATGGATGACCACACAAAGCTGTTTCTCCCAGAAACACATGAACAAATATGCACAATGGCTTTACTACACATAGATCCAGATCATTTCGGACCACAATGGGACCACAGAGCCTGCCATCACATCGAACGAAGCTCCAACATGGCAGATGCACAGGACGGTTGATGTGTCAGCATTTGAGCCCAGAAGTGATTTACAATTCAGACCCGGGTACATAAAGAAGAAAACTCACTTCCATGTCAGAATACCAACAGAATTCAGCCACAAAGTAGACACTCAGAATTCCAGTACACTGAGCTTCAGAACCCAGGGGAGACAGGTGTAATCACAACCCAGATATAATCCTCACGTCTGGGGTCCAGCACATCTACAGCTTCCAGTTGCCACAGGTACCTCAGCACCTAGGTGGTATCAATCAATCTGCCTAACTCCCAGGACCCCAACGCCTGCAGCCTGGCCTCAGCACTGGCCAGGCCCGTCTTTCTGTTGGGTAGAGCCAGGCTGCAGAAAGCCATGCAGACTGCCGGTGTTATCATTGGTCACACACAGCTGGGCTCTGAGTCATACGCAGCAGGTGTGGGAGGATTTGTCCTCACTATTTTCAGGGCTGGGGCTCACCATCACAGGTGGCTAAGGTGTTTGGGGACCAAGCCATCTCATGGTCTCACTACTTACCCATACATACATCAACAGGACAGTCAAAATGAATATGTGGGATCACCTTTTAGAGCCACGGTTAAAAGAAAATCTGTAGCCTGCATATGAAGGGTTCATACGGTGTTAGAGTCCCCCAGCTATCGGATACTGGGTGATCTGGGCTCAGCTGAGCTACAGAGCCAGTAGCCAGATTCCCACACTAGACGGGATGGTTGGTTAGCTATTTGCTAGCTGTTGTGCTTTGAAATGTTTTCTAATTACGGGTCATGACTACAGAATCCAGAGACAGCCTCTGGCCAGGGACACCCTTGTCCCAGTGGTATCCTGACATACCTCAACCACATTAGCACTTCCAAGGTAAATAGCTGCTGCTATTTCCAGGCCTGAATATTTTCACTAGCAAATCAGTTCCAGTCTGTCTCTGACCCTCACAGGGACGGTTATAACCAAGTGTTTACTCATCTACCATACATGCACTGAGACCACAGAGAATTGCAGCTAGGAAACCCTGCAAGATTGAACGACATTTTCAAAAAGTATTTTACAGCACTTCTAAAGTAATTTACAAAAAACCTACAAAACTCATTATGTACCAGGACACATTCATTAAATAAAAATGCCATTTGAAGTTACTGTACATTATTTATACGGGGGGGGGGGGTGCTGCCATGGAAGGGACTCAATTTTTGCTCTTTAACTGTCAGGATCCCCTACTTCTACCTTATGCTGCCTCACACACACAGGCACACATAGGCACACACACACACACACACACACA
>JADRCC010158722.1:0-12640 GCA_019843855.1 Hylomyscus alleni
AAAAACATTCTCCTCACCCATAGCCTGAGGCAGTCACATCCTCATTTTCCTTTACTACCTATTAAGTATGGGGTGATAGGTTATGTGGGAAAAAGTTGATACAATTTTTCAAAAATAAATTCCTGGTCATATGTTTAAGCAGACACTAATGTTGAAATTATTGGTTTGAATATGACAATGATAAAGAAATGCCTTTTAAAGCAAAAAGGAAGCCTCTCTGAAGATTAGAACATAAACTAGTCATAGCTCAAAACCTTCAACTCACTTCAATGTGACCCATGAATATGTGAGTTCAGACACAGTTCTAGAAGTTGATCTCCCTCCTCTGATTCTGGGCTTGTCAGCATGATGTTGAATTATGTAGTTTGAGGTAAAGAATCAGCAAGATGAGAGGCCAGAACCACCCTCAAGAAATAATTGGGGAATGGTAGGAGGGGAAGAGATGATGTGTTTAAAGGGCATAAATATCAAGGCATAACCCAGAGAACTACAAGAAAAACTATGATTTTTTTTTTTAAGAATTTGAAGGAGCTGAAGGGATCCGCAACCCCATGGGAAGAACTATATTAACCAACCAGACCACCCCCCCAGAGATCCCAGGGACTAAACCACCAACCAAAGAGTACACATGGAGCCACCCATGGCTCTAGCTGCGTATGTAGCAGAAGATGGTCTTATCTGGCATCAGTGGGAGGGGAGACCCTTGGTCCTGTAAAGGTTAGATGCCCCAGTGTAGGGGAATGCTAGGGCGTTGAGGCAGGAGTGGATGGGTAGGTGAGAGAGTACCCTCATAGAAGCAAGGGGGATGGGGGAGGGGATGGGGGGTTGTAGAGGGAAACTGAGAAGGGTGATAAGATTTGAAATGTAAATAAATAAAATAACCCATACAAAAAGAATTTGATGTCAGCTTTGTATTCAGCAGCCATAGCCACCACTGTCCTCTTAAAGAGAGAAGGTACCCAGAAACACAGATGGGAGAGAGGGAAAGAGATGTCCATCCTCCCCTTTAACACACATTTTGGAAACTTACAGATGGAAGAAAAGAATAATTACAGACTAAATTAGGGCCAAATTGAATTATCTCAGAAAGGAAGAAATAATGGCTACAACTAAGTCCCTCAAGCCGCAATTCTCAGCCTTAGTCGCATGCTAGAATTTCAACACAGTGAAAGCAACTCCTAAGTCTAAACTCTTAATCATGATGTTAATTACCAACTTTATTTAAGAGGAAAAATGTTTCGCATTTGAAGCTCCCATCAGTTTCAGCAAAAGCTATTTCTTCTGAAGAAAATGCTAGTAGGTAATGTATTAGTTGACTACTCGATTATCTCAACATGTGGGTGGTTGGGCTTCTTTTTTTTACCAAATATGGGAGCCTTTGAACTTTGAATGATTTAATTTGTCTCTATCTAAGTGCCCTCTAGTTAAACAAACACACAAATAATTATTCAGGCGGTATTTTCATCTGTATATCGAAGGCGGTTTTCATTTGGCATTTACAATACTGCAGGAATTAATTAATTTAGTTCATTTTTCTTCTTGGGGAAAGGGTAAAAAATGAAAAGGGAGAGTCTCAGTTAGCTCTGACATAGTTTTATAAGGAGTGCAAAAAGAAAATCAGAGAAAAGGCTTTTGAATTGTACCCCCCAAACAATTTTCCTGCTTTTGCAACTAAATGAGTATTCCATGTCTCCCCGAAAGAAGGCATTTTACCAAGAGACTTCCTGAATTTTCAAAAGCCCGACTCCAGCAGCATTTGCAGCCTGTCTTAGTTCGAGTCCTAAGCTTGCTCTCCCACTGTCAAGGAGCTAGCTAGATGAATTGCATCTTCAAATATTCTGGAGTGGAAACAGAGTCATGGATAGAAAGGTGTTGAAGAGGGCATGCTGTGTTTGGGAAATGCAAGCAAAGTTACATGACTGAAAAATATAACCGATGCATAGAGTTTCCATGGTGTATGCATTATCATTCTGCAATGCAAAAAAGAGAGATGTTAAGGGGAAAAAAATTGAGTCCAAGAGTTCTTCCATCCAGCAACAACAGGTGCTGTTAGTCCAGGGCAGCTTCATGGCTACCCAGACACAGAAGGCTCTTGTTTAATTTGGGGAGGCAGGTGGTGGGATAAAGAGGACTGATTGCAGAAAGGAGATACACTTTTTTTGTAGTTGTAAGAACTGCAAGGATAGCTGCATCATACCATCTACATTTTTGCTCAAAGACATTATATCCCTCCCAGCATCTTCACCAGAGTGCTGAAGTTAAAATATGAAAGAACAAGTTGTCTTCTTTTTTATCCCTTTATGCTGACCTGCCAGCCTGTCCAAGGAACTATGTGGGAAACCCTGCATGGTAACTTCTTGACCTGCCGCAACCTCCAGTGCTTGTTAATCTATCACCTTTTATGATCCTGCAAGACATTTACAATCTTCTCCTAGGAAATGAATATTTGAACAATATGTCATTGATAAACAATGCTGAGTAACAAATATATCAGTTGCATTTAGTCAAGTTTATTAGCAAAATGTTCCGGAGTTGTTAAAGAAATTAAATAACGTAATGGACCTTAACCAGCCTCTTTCCTTTTTTCAATACACAGGACACCACACCACATTTGTTCTGTCTTTATCCAAGGGATACCTCTTTTTAGCTCACAGTCTGACATTTAGTAGAAGCCATCTCTCCTGCCCAGTTTGTAATTCTTACAAATTAGATCTAAGCTCTTTTCTACTTCAGATGCTCTTCATGGGGATTGTATAGCATAGACCACAGCACATCTTTGAACTTTTAACAGTATTGAGTATTTTCACTTATGTGTCACTGCCCCCACATTTAATTTGGGCCTGTTATTTTCAGATCTCTACTTGGCAGTATGTGAAAAGCAAAGTTTTCTGGGGTGGTTCTACATTCCAGCTCTGCAACATCTTAACCATATTCTTGAGTGGGTTATGTAAACACTCTGAACTTCATTTTCTAATATATGGAAGGGCAATACTAACTGCACCTGCATTAGAGGGCTATGATGAAGATCAACTAGGGTGGCAATTAGAGTAATCCTGCTGAGTACATAATAAGTGGTCACTAAATGACTTTTAATATTAACATCCTAGTTTTTCCGCAACCATTGACCCCTCCCCCAAAAGTTCAGCCCCCAACATCGTTGAAGAACTCTGGGCCACAGTGCCTAATCACTTCTGATGCAAAACAAAGTAAAACAAAGCTTAGCCTCTCTCTTAACTAGTGTTTCTGTCACTATGACAAAAGCAACTTGGGAGGAAAAGGCTTATTTTATTTTACAGTTTGTATCCAGAGGTCAGGGCAGGGACTCAAGGCATGAACCTGGAGGCAAGAACTGACATGGAGGCCATGAAGCAGTGCTGCTTACTGCCTTGCATGGCATTCTCAATCTGCTTTCTTAGAGTAGCACCCAGGACCATCAGCTCAGGGGTGGCCCCACCCATAGTGACCTGGATGCTCCCATATTGATCCTTAATTGTTAAAATGCCTTACAGGCCTGCCTATAGGCCAACCCTTATGGAAGCATGTTCCCAGAAGGCCTAGCTTGTGTCCACTTGACATAAACACTAGCCAGCATGGCCTCCCATCTTAACAGACGAACAAAATAAAAAAAGTTTGTTTCTTTCCCAAAACACTTCTCCTTTGTGACTTAAATCACAGATTAAAAGAAACTTATAACCAGAGTGACTATGTTTTTAAAATTGTTGAAATAAATTGTGGAAAAGAAAAACGAGAAAAATGATAGCATATGCTATTGGCTTCATAGCTACACCTTCATCCCACTACCCATCCACAAGTAAAATTGTAAGCCAGTATATGAGATGTTTCATTGAGAAACAGAGTGAGGGTTTTTTTTAAAACCTTCTGATATGTGGTTAGGTCTGCTTTCATTTTGCCAGAGGTATGCTGATAATAACCAAAGTGTGCCAAGATATAAAACATGAGATACAGCCTCAGAAAAGAATAGAAGAAGATTAGAGGCAAGGAAGTCAGAGAAAAAGAAAGCTTTAATTACCCAAAATGATAACACCATTTCTCCATGAAGGACCCTGAAGGCTTTGTTCTTATGCTTGTAACAGCACCTCCCAATTTTACAAAAGCCAACCATCTCAAGCATGACCATTCATCCAATCCTTATCATGTTCCAGGCCCTGTGCTGTGTGTTTGATTTTCATTACTTCACTCTATCTTCACAACTCTGTAAAAATTGGAAGGAGGCAAAGCCTAGAGGTAATAACAATAGATGATCTTTCCTGCCTACAAAGTCCTACTAATATACACTAGTTCAAATCTTACATCCTTCAGGGAGTTTCTTTTTCTTTTTACCTTCTCTATTCTATATTGACTTTTTTCTTTCCCCAATTGATTTGAAATATAGATGTTAATTTTTTTCTACTTTGTTTTTAGAAGTAGATATTCCTGAAGACTTAATTAAATATCAGTTTGGTCCTACTAGTCCTTCATACAGTGTTGGATGAATTGTGTTCCTCAGCTTTGCCCTCAATACAAGGAAAGATGTTGGGAAAATTCTGTACCCACAGAACATTATTTAGGCTTAGACATCTATCAAATTACAATGAATTAGATACTTTGCCCCTTACCAAGTTTCAAATTTTATAGCTACTTTTTGGTTTATATGTTGGACCAAGGGCAAAAAGGCAAATGTCACTGCCCTAAAGAGAGCCAGAGCCACAAGAATGTTGAACAACAGAAAAGGAAGTCAGTGGGGTTTTGTTGTTGTTATTGTCTTATTTTTCATTATTGAATTCAAATGCTTTCTCTTTTATATGAATCAAGGCTGTACCTTATCTACCAGATATTTCTTCTGAGTCCATCAGTGGCTGGGCCTGCCACCCTCCTATAAAAGCAGAATAGACAAAGAGAGGCAGAAGGCAATTTGGCAGCAAAGAACATTTTTCCCAGGCAGAAAATGGAGTGACTTTTAGCTTATCTGCTGTCACCTTGTTAATGTGATCATTGTTCTTCAAAATAAAATCTCTTCTTCTTACCCATGATGTCTTTCGTGTAAAAAAAAGAGAGAGAGAGAGAAAAGAGAAGAAGCAACTAAAAACCCAGAGCGGAGGTACCAAAAAAGGAAGAATAAAAATCAATAGACACTGCAAATCAACGTATTTCCAAGAAATAAACAACACACTATTATCTTAATTCTCCTTGGTGGCCATTTTGTTTGCTTTCTGATATAGGCATGAAAAGCACTGGAAACTCAGCGCCCCTGTCATCACTCTTGATTTTCAGAAGAGGAGCCACAAAGCTGCATTAGTTGTAATGCAGAATTCTTCAACCATTGAAGCTAAGGACTTTGTGGCTACTGATGTGTGCCCCTGGCCTATTTTCAAGTATGTTTTTATTTCAAAATTAGTCATTCAACTCTAATTCAATGCTGATGGTTTCCAGAGAGGAAAAAAAAATGTAGATAAGGAGGTGAACGTATCATAGCTGTTAATGGTTAGATTCCATTCATGGCAAGCACAACACAGAGACAAGGTGGTGAGAGGAATGGTTTACTCCATTTTGCGGAATAAATCAAAACTTCCTCCCTGCTCAATTATAAGGAGACAGCCAAAAAGGGAGCAAAGATAACATTCCTGGGAGGCCTAAGTTCCCCAAAACTGAGGCAACACATGTAGCTCTGCCCCACTTGGAGTTCAACTTTCAGCATCTGGCTACTGGAGCACTAGAATCTGACTCAGATTAATTGTCTTCTGCATCTCTTGCCTTTTTGGTTGCTTGAGACTTTAGTCACATATAATATCTAATAGTCAGGCTTACTAACAAGGTCACCAGAAACAGCATCTGTCAGAAAAGTGGACTCTTTTAGTATTCCCACTGAAAACCAAGGAGAGAGGGAGCTAGAGTGTGCAGAGGCTTTGAATGGGCTATAGAGAATATAAGCAAGTTCTACCTTGACTATAGATGGGAAATTCTTCCACTTCAGTTTATATTTATGCACAGATAACTGCAATAGCACAAAAAGGACTGGCCAGCTGATTAGAGCTGTCTTTAGCATCCTAGAGCTTTATCCTGCTCTCCTAAATCTTATTATGTCCTCTACAATCCACCCTCCAACAAGTGCAGAGAGAAGGCAAGAAACAACTAAAAATCAAACATGCAAAAGTCAAATACAACTCATCATACCTTAAAACCCATTCAAAACTTGATGTACCATAACCCATTTATCCTAAGAGTCAGTGCAGAAGTTCCCTCCTCCATCAGCTGCACTTGGCTTCTCATGCCATGTTATAAGGGATAGGTGATCCCTCTACTCTGAGGATGGACTGCAGGATACTATATATGGTCTTTTACCTGCTGGTGGGTTAGTATCTTCCTGATACTTTGAAATCTTCAAGTGTAGAAGCATACTTTAGCCATGCCTGATGCCCAGATTCAAGCCCAATACCCAGTAAAGAAATGTTGCTTCTCCATAAAGTTTTGCTCCCCTAACGATCACATCCTTTGAGGTACTGACCATGATGGACACCCTCATTATAGAGCTAAGAAAGGCAATGACTGGGACTCAGCAGCTCAAATATTCTACCAAGTAACAGTAGCAGGTGGAGGGGGCAGTATTTCTCAATGGTGAATGCTTATACTGAGTTTTCTAGTTCATCTGGACATGCCCAATCCAATGTAACATTTGGCTTCATTTTCTCCTCTAGGCATACTGTTGGTATTTTCATGTCCCATCTGCCAATGCCTCTGGTGGACATTAGGCTAAGTGGCTTGATCCAGAAAGGACACCCACTGTCCTGGCCCTCTGCCTAAGACATGCAAATGGAGAACAGCTTTCCAGACACAAAGCTCTTGTTTGGGCAAATGATACATTATGTTAAATATTCTTATTTTTTATATTTATCATGTACTGAGCATCTACAGGTGCATTGTGCTGTCCTTTAGCTGTATTCTTTCTTTTAATTCTCCTTTAAGGATACACAAGGCAAATAATAAGATGGCCATCTGAGAATTAAGGCAACTGCGGGCCTGTAACTTGCCCTATACCTACAACTAGTAAATAGCAGGGTAAGGATTCAAACCAGGATGTGTTACATACCAAAGCCCAATTTCCCTTATACCACACCATCTCTGCAAAATCTACAGAGGATAGAAACAACAATAGGCAACATGATAGAACCATAGAAGCTACCAAAGCTGCACTCTAAGAAGAATTTATAGCTTTCAATATTTATTTAGTTTGTTTGTTTATTTATTTATTTATTGAATGTCTCGCTCTGTAGCTTTGGGTGACCCTGAATGTGATTTATAGCCCATGCTGGCCTTGAACTTATGATCCTTCTGCCTCAGTCTCCTGATGTCTGGAAGCATCATGCTTACTTTTTAAAAACCAAGCATCCTCTTTAAGAAGCATTTTGTAGTTTAAAGACTCACAATAATGAATACAAAAATCAGATAAACCAACTCGAGAATCAAAATGGTCAATACAAAATGGTCTTTGCCACAAGATGGTAATAATCAATGTATGAGTGCAGAGTTCTCAGAAATAAACTAAGGCCTGAGCTGACATTGATGCTGATTTAAAAGCCTTCCTTATCGAAAACATGAATGACTAGGTATCTTGGTATAAATAATGACAGTAGTTGCTGGGCCCTGTGACAACTGACTATGGTTTGCACAAGTGTCCGTCTTTGTGCATTTTCTTGACCATCCTAAGTAGTTATCACACACCTGTTCAAACCACTAAAACACCCTCCTAAGTCAGAAGCAACAGGAGTCTGGAACTTGAATCATGTGCCCTACTTTTCCTGAAGCCCATCTTTCTATCTCTTGCAAGCTTCACATAAATACAGATTATCAGTTCCAAGATCTGATATTGTTCTAGGTGGCTGTGCCATTCTTCAGTATGGGGGAATTCAGCAGGGGTTAAAGAAGAAAGAAAACAGAGAGTTGTTTTTCCTTGAATTATCCCTGTGCTTATAAGGCAATCATACAAAACAATTTTTCCACAGCTTTAAATCTAGTAAATAAAACTCCCTTTGAGACTCCAGTTTGAAAGATGTTGAAGATCACTGTAACTACATTGTTTCTATAATAAACACACGCCCCAAACCTCTAACATTTTTATAATGAAACCTGGTATAATAAAATTTGGGTTGATACAAAAAGCAATCATTTTCCTTTCAGCTGTTTACTGTGCTGAATACAATATCTGCCAAGTCCTAGGTTGGAGTCACCTTTGATTTAAGGGTCTAGTCTTTCCACATAATGAGCTATAGAGTGTCAGTGAGGTGTCCTGTCTTTTCTGAGACTAATGCTCAAAGACAATGAAAATAATAGCATGCTAAAAGCGACAAAGTATTGAACCCTCTGCCTAGTAGACCTATAGTGGGTCTCCTTTCCTCCCTAGCTTGTCAGCCATTTTCTCCACTTTCACACGTGTACCGCCACTCCCAACTTCTCAACATCTTGCTAGTACGCTGGGTCAAGTCACTCAGATGGACCTTCTCCCCATCTTTCTACTTGGCCTTAAGCCAGTAACATCTAGCTGGTACCTTGAAGAACATTCTTGCTTTTGTACTCTTTCCTGTCCCTTAGTCCTTCTGGGTCAATGAATAAAGGCTGCCTGGCTATTGAGCACTCCCTCTGGATCTGCTGATCTATATGAAAATGTATGAACTTAGGTTCTTAACGGTCTCACTTGGTTTTGGGAGGGAAACTGAAGATTGTGGTGATAACAGGGTCCTTATTTCTTTTTCTGATCAGTGACGCTTTATCCCAGCTACACACTGCTAAACACCTGCAGAGTTTTAACAAGAAAACATACTGATACCTGGATCCATCCCTGGAAACTTCTGATTTAATTGGTCTGGAATAGGCCAATGAAATTATAGTTGGATACCATATGTGTGTATGACATCGGAGATTTGAAAATCCACTACAAAGTCTGCAATATCTTGACACATTGCCCCAACCTCAATGGCACCCATCAGAATCTGTCTTCCTTTCACCTCTTTGGAAACAAAGATGCACAAACCAGTGTTTTCCCCATCCCCACACCTGCAAATGCAAGACAGAGGGAGTCTTCTTGGGTGGCAGGGTGGTACACACACTGAGGATAGTGGCATACAGTACCACTGGTTAGACTAATGGAAGACTCATCAGGGGGTGGGCCTGTGTCAGTCTCCACAGAGGCAGTCAGTGGTGGCAAATGTTCGATACAGTGCTTTCATCCAGGCAAAGAGAATAGGCAGCTTCGGCTCTCAAGTTGCCTACTTCCAGGGGAACAACCAAGCTGGAAGCTGTGGGGTCTACAAAAGAAACCTAAATAAGGATCTAGGCTTATAAGGAAGAACACTGTGAATAGTCCAATACTTTCCAAAGAGGGTTCTGTGTACGGCCAAACTTATGAAATCAAGAAAGAAAGTAAAGAACAATACAAAAGTAGGCAGCACTCAAAATGGTTGAAAACACTTAGCAGGAGGCCATTGAAGATGGGAAAAAAGAATAGAGGTGTGAACTTGAACTCAGTTCAAGGCTGCTTAAGGAGCCATGGGGCCATACATCTCTCCTCGTTCAATCTCAGAGTGGGAGAGTGATCCCGGAATTCCTAGAAGATGTGGGTTCAAAGTGGGGTATGGGGTGTAGAGTGGAAATGATGAAGAAGAAGGGGTGAGGAGGCCTAAGATGATCCCATGCAAGATGAAGTCTCTTTTCCCAAAACCCTGAGCCAGAGCCCTAGGCTCCTACCCAGGAAGAATCTCTCTTAGACCATCCCTGCTCCCTCCTTCAAAACCTTTCAGTGTAGAACAGAAAAACAGGGAAAAGACTGAACTCCCTCTCAGTCTTGTCAAGTCCACCTTCTCAGAAAAAGGACAAAATTTAGGGCATGCAGCACGAACAGCACAGGAACTGGAAACTTAGGAGCCCGACTGTAAATGTCAAAGTCAGTTCTGAATGAGCGCCAGGCACGCTTTCCTTCCTCATATCTGTCCCTGTGAAAGGGCTCACTTTTTCCCCCCTCAGGAAACACGGTGCTGTTTCACCCAAGAATAGGAAGCAGTTACAAACAGAAGGGCAAGTCCCTCTCCAGGAGCCCGGCCTCCCCCAGCACCCCTCCCTCTTTGTCTTGCCAGGAAATGCTGCAAACCCCAAATACCTTCATTCTTGGGCATGCAGCAGGCAAGAGCCATGCTTGGATTCCCGCTCTGCTTCTTAAGGAAGGGCCTTTTCTTTTATGCAAAGCTTCTCAGAATGCCAGAGAACTGAAAGCTGATCTGCTTAAGTCAGCACACAGAGCAGGGGGGTTGGGAGGGTGAGAAGGGGCAACCTTCAGCAAGAAGGATGGTAGATTTTCACACAACCTCTGCACTGCCTCTGGGACACCCCCCTGGAGGGGGAGATGGTCTCACCCAATTGCTGGGCCAGCTGCTAATCCCTTTGGGGTTCACTTGAATGGCAAATCAGGACTGGGACAGTCTCAGACACACCCTGTCTCCAAAGGAGGGGCTTAACACCATTCCATTCCTAGTTCTGCACAGCTCAGAACACAGTGGTCCTTCTTTACAGCCTTGGCATCTCAAGTGCAGTTGGTTAAGGTATCCTTAGCATCCGCATCACCTGGGAGCTTGTTAGAAATGCAGAATCCCAGGCCTGACCCATTTAAGAACCTCTGCCAGGTGCCCTGTGGCTATGGAAACCATTAGTGCACTGAGAGAGACAGGAAGCTGAACAAATACTAAAAGCTAGAGAGCCACAGAAGCTGGGCCCCTATGTCTGCTGCCCAATCACAAGAAGGGATTCTTTCCATCCCATCACTCCACACTTCCCCAGAGTCCTCCCATTTTTCTCATCAGGATGGCAATGGTTTGCTTGGATGTGAAATTTTTGCTTGCTGTGAGGGCTGAGCAGCAGGTCTGCAAATATTTGCAAACCTATCCAAGTGACAGAGAGAGTGACAGGGGCAGATACAATTTGAGTTTGCTCTTTGCAGGTTGCAAATGATTTTCTGATCCCCACTCTTAACACATACACACCACCACCACCACCACCACCACCGCCACCACCACCACCACCGCCATCTCCACCTGTATCAACATGCTCAACAACTGAATACAGATAACAGTAATAGGACAAGACAAGACTCATGAAGTCACTTCACAAACATCAACAATCCTAGACTATAGTCGTTTTCTCTTGTCATAAATGGAGTCTAGGGACTTTCACAGCCTTTCTCTATTACCTATATATTGTCATGGTATCTACTTCACCTCCCACCTGAGCCCAGCAAGTAAATCTATGAATTGAGGTGAAATAGATGAGAGAAAAAGAAAAGTGAAGAAGAAGTAATTCCAAGTGTCTGAAGAACAACTGGTTAGGTGCACGGATTGCTTTCTTCTTAGAGAGTCATCAGAGCTTTGCACTGTCCTAACTCTTCTCCATGGTAGGCTTCTGTAGCTTACTTCCATGCAGGAAGAAACTGAATGGTGTCGATGTTCTGGAATGTCCCCAAACAGCCCAAATCAGATCTGGGATGGTGCATACCTACAATCTGGGCTCCATGAAAGCTGAGGCAGGGATTTCTGTGAGTTTGAGGACAACTTGGTCTACATATTAAATTTCTGACCAGCTAGCCTTACATGGTGAGACTCGGAGCAACAAACCTTCCCCTGGGAAAAGCATACCAATCAGTTATTCAATACTAAACAGTCAGCCCTGAAAACATATGTACAAGTAATATTATACACACTGAGCAGGTTCTAGTTAGGAATGCATGTGTATATACAAATAGGAATATGATAACAATTAATTACAAAAAGAGGGTATAAATTTGAAAGAGAGCAATGAAGAGTAAGTATATGGGAGGGTTTGGAGGGAGGAAGGAAGAGGGAGATGATAAAATTACATTATAATCCTTAAAAAATTATTTAAAACAATGACAACAAAAAGCTCAAGTCAAAAGCAAGTCTGGCCTAAACCTTGTATAACTGACCCAGACTAAATCTTCAGCCTTCTCAGTGACACCAGTGGATGGAAAAGTTGTTGCCTAAAATACTGCTAATTGCACTATGTCCCACCCATTAGTAGAGTGTCTGGCTGCTGAATGAAGAAAGAAAGGCAAAGGCTGGAGTAAATTGAAAGGAGAAAGCAGTGAGAGACAAAGCAGAGAGGGTAACCTTGTGGGTTCTTGAAAGCAATCAGGGTGGGCTTCTGCAAGGAAAGGTGAATGAAAGTGGTATTTCAAACTCTTCTGCAGAGCGATAGCCTTGCCATGAACAACACTCACTCAGAAGTGGGCCCTCACAAATGAAAGGAGATACTGCCCTTGTTTTATTTTCTCTGGGAAGTTATAATAGGTTTTAAAGGTTAATCTCTCTCTCAGCCCTGTTTTTTTCCCTTCCAGTGACCCCAAACTGAAAAGGGAAAATATTTGCAGTTGGTGTTTTAAAAACCACAGTGAATTAGCTTTTGTTGTTTATTGCAAAGACATTATTTAGCTGCCTGGAATCAAACCAGATGTCAGGGGTAAAAGAATGCCGTGTATCCTGTGAACTTGCTTTTTACCTTAACAGAAAGACTAAGAGGGAAGCTCAGATGAGATGACAGAATGTGTGTGTGTGTGTGTGTGTGTGTGTGTGTGTGTGTGTGTGTGTGT
>JADRCC010158724.1:0-14059 GCA_019843855.1 Hylomyscus alleni
CTCTACAAGAGTTTAATTCTACTTAGTAGTTTTGTCATCTGTAGATTCTAATTTAAATATTTAGAAACATCACATGATGCCATATTGCTTAAGTAGCTTATTGTAATTGTTTTGAAGGCATTAAAAAAATGCCTCAATTCCCTCTTTTATAAAATGTAAATGGAAACTAATTTATACAGAAGAATAATCAAACCCCTGCCGATATGTATATCATTTAGATATCTTGCTCTTCATGGAGAATCAAACATGAACAATTGAAAAAGTATACTTTCCTTTTGCCTTGTTCATGCTAAGTTACAGAATTTTGCAAGTGATGGACACTAATGTTACATATTATTTTTAATAACCTACTCCATAATGATATCCCCCAAATTAAAACACATCAAGTAATATATACTTATGTAATCTTTTGAACAAAAATAAACACAAACACCTTTAAAAGTCATATCACTGAGATATTTGCACACAAATATTCTGGCTTCTCTTATTTGGGGTTGCTAGATGGTACAAAAAATAGACACATAAAATAACACACACACACACACACACACACACACACATATGCGTTAGCAGAAGCAAAATTGTCTTGAGGATTAACAGGAGGGTGGAGAGGCAAGAAAATAGAGGGTATTGTTGAATAATATATAATATATACTTATAAGAAAAATAACAATGTTAATAAAAATGTTCACTTCAATTTCTAAGTAATTATTTTTAAGGTGACAGTATTTGTTTTGTGGGAAAGGAAAATCAAATTAAAAATATAGCTAACTCATAAATTTGATTGCATTATAGTAGGATTTGTGTTATTAAACATGGAAGGTATATTTAGTTAGGTTTCTCTAGAGAGAATAAACTATCTAGAAATAGTTTTGAAAAAGATTTTAGATTATAGTATTGGATATTATAATTATGGAAGAATAGAAGGTTCACGATAGATCTTTTGAAAGGAAACAGCATAACTTCATCCAAATCTCCATGGATACATATATAGTATAACATGATATTATTAGCAATGCCAATGGATGTCTTTCATTGTTTAGTGGATGCTTATTCATCCCCCAGGAATCTCCTCAAAATCAATGTGCATATTTGCTTGGTTTGCATTTTCCTCCGGCTCTTTGAAATCTTCCGAGTAAATTTAATTTACTTTTTGTTCTAACAATATACTTTGCAAAATGTCAGAACATTTGCTGCATTTAAAATAACTGCTTTTTTGCATTGAAATATAAATATGGAACTCCTGGGAGTCAATGGATAGTGCTTGACTCATCTTTTACATCTCCAATATTTACTGCATGCATTCACAAAATGTAAATACTCATAGTTATTTTGTTTTATGATATATGTTTGGTAGGAATAGTCTTATTGATAAACTGATTAAGTAGAATGATACACATTGATGTAAGGGACAGTTCTAGGAACATATCAGATGGATTGCCCCATTTAATCTTTGTATGTATCAAGAATGCATTGTAATTATGCTGGGAAAATAATTTATTGGTGGAAAAAGCACTTAACAAGGAGCAAAGACAAATCATGAGAAAGAACAGAAGAACACTAAAGTAGAGGAGTTATATTTTTTTAAAAAAAAAGAATATGCCTTTAAGTACGCTTTAAAACTGCTTAGGCTCAGAAGACTAGAAGTTTGCAAGGCTTTCAATTGGAGGAGTTTTTAAGTTTCCCCATTAGTGCCCAAAGTAATTCTGCTGGAGGAAAGAAAGACATGAGGTGCTATCTTCTGACATGAAATGTTCATTCCACTAATGACTACATAATAGCTCTGGCTACCTGCACAAGATTGGGGCCACTAACATTTCATCACAGAGAGAGGAAGGGTTCATGTAGTGACATCTATTCCTGAGAAGATATTGGCAGTTAGTGGTTTATGAAGAAACAAGAGATATTTCCTCCAGTATCTTACCAGTAGTGTAAGTAGCCTACGGTTCTTTAAATAATTTCTCAGTCATGGTCTGGCAAGGAAACCTAATTAAATGGGCATTCTGTTAACAGAAAGAAAGAAAGAAAGAAAGAAAGAAAGAAAGAAAGAAGGAAGGAAGGAAGGAAGGAAGGAAGGAAGGAAGGAAGGAAGGAAGGAAGGAAGGAAGAAAGAAAGAAAGAAAGAAAGAAAGAAAGAAAGAAAGAAAGAAAGGAGGAAAGAAGGAAAGTAAAAGAAGATGCAGCAAAGTAACAAGAGATACTATTGGTCATGTGATAGTAATAGAGTTAGTCAGAAATGGGGCAGTGATGGGAGATAGTAATAGTCATATGAATATAATCAAAGTAAATATATAAATGGATGAAAATGTCATAATAAAATCAATTATTGTATATTATTAATATATTCTAATTACATTTAAAGCATTGTTGAACACTTAAAATCTGGAGCAGTTTTTAAAATAAATAATTTATCATAAGCTTTCTTACAGCTGATTATGTTTCTATAAATAAGCAAATCTTACAGAGAATGATTTGATTTCCTAATTGATAACTGTTAGACGTCATTTCTTATTCTTGTTTGCCCATGACAGCCATTTCCTCCTTTTCATAGGTCAATTGTTGGGAGCCACACAATTGTTGCAGTTGTTTGGTCTGGTCTCCCAAGGCATTGCCCTACCCATAAGGGCTTCTTGGAGCTTGAGATTTTTTTTGTCTTTAACCATTTCTACCAGAAAATATGGGAAATATTTCCTCTAGGGGTCCAGTAGATTGTGAATTCTGATGAGGGCAAAATACATAGTGTGAACACAATCCTTCATTTGTATGACAGTTTGCTGTAATTTGAACATATCCAATTCCTGATTGACTAAGTAGGAATTTCTTCTCACTTGTTGAGGAGGCGTTCCAATACTCTCCTGTACTGACTCACTAATAATTTTAGTACTAATATAATATTTGCTTTGAGCAAATATGTCTTCTTGACTGATAGAAAAGTAAACAGCTAAAATCCAAATAAAATTAGTTCCTGCACAAGTGACAGCATAATATTTAATACCAAAAGTAGGACACTAGTGGATATGACAGCCACAGAGCATGTGGAGTCAAGAGACCAGAAGCAAGAGATAAGTCAGTACAGCTGTGGGAACAACATTAGAGCAGAGAAGTGGTGAAAGACATAATAGTAGTTCCTGACCAGTAACTTACGCCATGATCTTAGAAGAGCAAGAAATATCTATGGAGTTAAAAAAGTGACCTGATCAAGGAGAAAAGAAATGGGAAGTACAAGGATGGCAACAGTAGCAGAGAACTGCAACTAAGAAGGATACAAAGCTCCACTTGGGGATCCATCCTATATACAGACACCAAACCCAGACACTATTGTGGATGCTAAGAATTGCATGCTGACAGGAGCCTGATATAGTTGTCTCCTGAGAGGAATAAAATGTAAATAAATAAAATATCCAATAAAAGGAAAAAAATGACAGACAGAAGAAGAGGAAAAAGAGGAAAGATACAAAGCTGTAATGTGAAACTGTGACCTGGCCAGCCAATCAGGTGGTGTGAGCAACAAGGAACAAGATGTCATAGAATAATGGGGCATGGGTGAAGGGTATAAAGGTACTCCCCAATTCTTCAAATATTTGTTACTAGATGCTTTTGAGTCAACTGTAGATTCTTAAGGGACAATGATCTCAGGCACCCTAAACTCAGACGATGTGTCACTGTCACTACTGTAGACTGAGAAATCCTCATAATTAGGCCATTACAGAAGCTAAAATGCAAGCCACTCTCAAGAGCTGCTGAATCAGAATATTCTATGCCTACCTAAGAGCTGTAATAACACAGAACTAAGGGTCCAAGTGTCTAGTAGCTTATGCAAAGATTATAAACTCAGTGTGTATAGGAGGAATGAGTCAGCATTCCCTGACTGGCAGCCTGTAATGGCCCATGCATGTGCAATAAATAGCTGTATCCACATTTTACAACCTTAAGATCTTCCTAACACATGGAGACAGATGACTACAGAACACATGACCAGGCCAGCCAATCAGATGGTGCCAACAAAAAGGGGTAAGATGTCATGTACTAATGGGGCATGAGTCTAGGTCTTAGAGGGTATAAAGCCACTCCCCAACTCTACAATAAATGAGTCAACTTCTTCTCACTTGACTCCCAAATTCTGTATTGTGGTTGATTCTGAGCCTTCTTACCACCTACAAACAAGGACTGTCCCAAGGGGCCGAGAGCAGGCAGCAAATGTATTCTACGGATTTCTGTACTTGTCAGTCTAATTTATGCACTTCTGTCAAATGCAAAGGGATTTTTAGAAGATGCTAAAGATAAGTCATGCAAGAGCTTCAACTGTACTAACAATACATTCAATCTAGGTCCATCAAAGTGACCCTTGCTAGTTGATTGATAATACCTCTCTACAGAAACACTGATGCTTTATCTTCATATTGGAAAATTGTTATGAAAGCAATATTCTGTTTATTACTTTTATGAACTGACAAATTGCAAGTATGAAATTCATTAAAAATTATCAAGTTTAATAATTCAAATTAAGCTATTGTTCTGTTTTGCCTGCTTCATTACATTTTTGTAGGTCTATAATGACCAAGCAAAAATAGTATAATACAAGTATCTGTCAGTATCATTAAAACATAGCTTTAGATGTTTTCTATTTCACTCTGAACATTTAATTATATTTTGTCTTTTTAGACATGGTCTGTCACTCACATTGAAAGACATGCATAAGATAAAAATAAATCAGCTCTCTGATTAAAAATACAAATAAACATAGGAAGGTTTGCAAAACATCAAGATGAATGCAGGAACATTTTATTGTATGTTTAATTAATCAAAACATATTATTTAATCAGTATGCTACCTCTGCCACATAAAGAAAGAAGATAACATCATTTAAAATACAAAGCAACAACTCTTGTTGTGATAGCAACAAACTACCTTTAAAAAATCAAATTCAGTTTCCATATTCTAACTGATGGGATATGGAAACTAAAGAGACTACCTCCAGTATCCAGACAGGACCCCCAGTGGAGGTATGGGGAAACCAAACTACCTACAATACTTTTGATCCCAAATTGGTTCTATCTCAAAGAAATGCAAGGACAAAGATGGAGCATAGACTAAAGGAAAGGCTGACCAGTGTACTGTCCATTTTAAGACCCATACCTCCAATCCCTCGCAGTATTAATGATGCTATGCTATACTTGCATACAGGAACCTAGCACCTAGCATAGCAGCCTTCTAAGAGGCTCTACCCACCAGCAATTTCAGACTGATGTAGTTCCCTACAGACATTGGACAGACATCAGGGAACTCTATGGTAGAGTTAGAGAAAAGATTGAAAGCCCTGAATGGGAAAGCAACCCTATAGAAAGACCGACAGCACCAACTAATTAGACCCCTGGGAGTTCCCAGAGACTAAGCCATCAACCAAGTAGCATACACAGGCTGGTCCATGAACCCAGGCATATATATATAGTAGAGGGCTGCCCTGTCTGGCCTCAATGGGAGAAGATACAACTAATCCTGCAGAAGCTTGATGCATCAGGGTGGGGGATACTGGGAGGAGTGCCCTCTCAGAGGGGAAGGGGTGGGGGGATCTGGAAAGGAACTGTTCAAAGGAAGACCAGGGACAGGACAACATCTGGGATGCAAATTAATTAATTAATTCATTCATTATTTAAAATTAGCATTTCAAGTTACCAGACATAAAGAGTATACCAGGCATATTATTTCAGTTCTTAATGTATACTTTCATATGTATTTCAAATGCACAATTTAAATTAATGTGATAGACTTCAATTATATATTTAAACACATTACAGATAAAAAACGGGGGCCTTGGGAGGGTCATGATACATCTGCTTGCATCTCAGAGGCAAGGTTGAAAGTGGAATGTGTATTCCCTAGAGAAGAAAAACTGACAGGCAAGGTTTCATTCTACTTCCCATGTTTAAGGACAATGAAACCTTTAGACCCTTACTACAGGATTCTCAGCTTATTTTTTAGTGAGAGTGGCAAATGAAGAAAAGAAGAAAATGCTAAGCCTGTCTATAATAAGGGAGCCATGGAAAACACTTTGTTTTAAAAACAGTTTGGAATTTCCACATTATGATTTTAAGCACAAAATATAATATCAAAGAATGAATATGTGCTATATAAAAATAACATCATTTTGTGGAAGCATTTATGTTTTGTTCTCCATCTCCTATTTCTAACTGAATTTGTCCATGAATGGAATGCACTACCATAAGTGTGCCAGCAAGAACTGAGTAGGAATTGCTTAGCTACCGAATATCTAGTTAAGAAGCTGTGGGTCAAGTAATTTTATACAGAGGGAGAATATCCTAATTATTTTCTCTTCCTAAGACATTGCTTCTCAGTTCAGGACTAGTTTCTCATGAGCAGATGAAAAAAGGACGAGTGACTGGTACACAGAGTCTGCAAAACCCACCCAGTTGGTATCAGAGAACTTGCATAGCAGCCTATGGCCCATGGACTATACTATAAAATAGGCATTAATAGCAATATTAAGAAAAAGTTTAAAGCAAAACTATGTAGTTGAAATTTGACCCATCAATTATTAAACTTTTTGATTAAGTCATTTATTCATTTTAATGTCTTATTTTTTCTGCCTATAAAATTATAATAGTAATTAATTATGTTTGGTTTAATTACTTCCTTTTTATTGGATATTTTCTTTATTTACATTTAAAATGTTATCCCCTTTGCAAGTTTTCCTCCTGGAAACACCCATCCCATCCCCCTCCCCCTGCTCCTATGAGGGTGTTCCTCCACCCACCCACTCCCACCTCTCTGTCCTGGCATTCCCCTACACTGGGGCATCAAGCCTTCACAGGACCAAGGGTCTCTCCTCCCATTGATGCCAGACAAGGCAATCTTCTGCTACATACATGGCTGGAGCCATGAGTCCTTCCTTCTATGTGTACTCTTTGGTTGGTTGTTTAGTCCCTGGGAACTCTGGGGTGTCTGGTTGGTTAATATTGTTGTTCCTCCTAAGGGGCTGCAAAATCCTTCAGCTCCTTCACTTCTTTTTCTAACTCCTCCATTGGGGACCCGGGGCTCAGTCCAGAGGTTGGGTGCAAGCATCTGCCACGGTATTTCTCAGGCTCTTGCAGAGCCTCTCAAGAGACAGTTATATCAGACTGCTATCAGCAAGCACTTGTTGGCATCCACAATAATATCTGCATTTGATAATTTTATATAGGATGGATCCTCAGGTGATGCAGTCTTTGGATGGCCTTTTCTTCAGTCTCTGTTCCACACTTTGTATCCATATTTCTTCCAATGAATACTTTGTTCCCCCTTCTAAGAAGGACTGAGGCATCCACACTTTGGTCTTCCTTCTTCTTGAGCTTCATGTGGTCTGTGAATTGTATCGGGTATTCTGAGTTTTTAGGATAATATCTACTTATCAGTGAGTGCATATCAATGTGTTCTTTTTTCTATTAGTATTTTTTTTTGATTTGTGAAAATAAGTTTTAATTGTCCATTTGTTTTGCATTTTTCATACATGTGGTCACTTTGTCTTTAATTATACATGAACATAAGTGGACAAGGGGACTACTTATTATTATCTATTTTCTAATACTGCCCATTTACTACCTCCATTCTGTATTTTGTCAAGTCCAGTGTCCATGACAGCTGTTAAACAGTATGAGGACCCTACCACAAACACCAGTCTCATAAATAATAAAAGGTTAGTGAACAAACACAGAAGAGCCAATGAGTATATTCACCCAAATATGAACATTCATCCAATCACATGGAGAATGAAATGCTTCTTGTCACTTTTTCTTTGTAATAATTATATTAAATACTTATAATTATAATAAAGAGACAAACAGACAATCCCATGCACAGTTCCCCATAATACCTGAATGTAGGCTGTATTATCATTGTAATGTTTAAGTTTATGATTTAATAGAACTACATCACCTTATCCACTTCCTTTCCTCCCCATCAACTACCAACTATCCTTCCTCAAACCCTTCCCATTACCCTCATTCTCAAATTGATAGTTTTTCTTTATTATTATTACACACATATGTATGTGCAAATGCATTGCACAACCATAAACAACCTTCTAGGTCCAGTTTTGTTATTTTTCATGGATATTATTTCAAAGTTGACCACTTTGATATTCTGCATTTGACAACAGATAAGGGTCTCATCCCTGGAAGAAACTAACTCTCTTTCATTAGTTGCGTATACTTTATTCTCTAGGGGGTAAATTCCAAGAGAATATCCCCTTTCCCATATTAGCATGTCCATTATTATTACCATTGTTTCATTCTTGCTTATGCAGCTATTTCTACAAGAGACTTTTACAACACTCTTCCAAGTATAGGACACAGGATTTGATGATCCAAACTGGATCTGACATGAAAACATATTTCTGCAATCAAGTTTCCCTGGTTCCAGAAAGTGCAATGTATGAAAATACTGCCATGACAGTGAAACAAACAGTCTAACCAGCTGCAAACCTGTCAACCACAACAATCAAAGGCATACCAGGATATTCCAGAAAGGTACACTCACATGCTGGAGGCAAACAACAGCTCTCCTATTAGTGTTAAGGCAACAGGGGGAAAATTGTGCTTGGTCTTTGAAACCTAGTCAGCTTTTCTGGACTAGTGATAACATAAACCTTAGGAGAAAAAAATCTTACTACCATCACCAGTTTACCAAATCAAGTAAATTCTTACTACTTTCTAAGCATTTGCCTTTAACCCTCAGATGAGTGAATCTACCACATCACCATCAAATAAATACAATCAAAGAAAACCACACAGTATACAATTCAGTGATCAACAAATTATGGGGAAACCAGCCACAATGGCTACATCTACATAACAGCTCCTTGTTCTGTGGCTCAGGGATCATCGAAGAAGAGGGGATGGAAAGATTTTTAGTTTAGTTTTTAAACACTAAAGCATAAAACTAAGTGTCTGGTTTACATTTATGTAGTTAAAAATATCAGTTTACTTTTATCCACCTGATCCACATAAATACTGAAGTATAACTGAGTTGAAGTTCATTTTACCTCATTGTATCATAGTATTCTATTAACTTCATGGGAATTTCTTAGAAGTACTCAATCTATTGTTAGTAAACTACAGACAAAATTATATTCTCTTCACTATAAAACCTTTTTGCCACTATTATAGAAAGAGGTAAGTAGATCTGCAGTTTTTATGGGCATGGATATACTAAGATTATCTTCATGTATTAAATCTAATTGTATGAATGTATCATATGGGTGACAAAATGAAATATTTTAACCATAATTAAGACTTAATAGAGAGCTTGTAGAAATAAGGCACTTAAACAATATAGAACAGCAAATAATTATTGGATACCTTGTTACTTCCCCAAACTATAGGCAGTAATAATCTCTTCCCACTGGAAAGATAACATCAGTGTTTAATAATCTAATACAAAGTTTCTAAAGTGCTAATGTTGCTGTAGTTTTAAAAGAGAGTTCATTAACACACAAAGCGTTTTAAATGTTTAAATTATTTTAGACAATTTTCAAAGTAAACATAGAAATAATTTCTAAAATGAAAAGTGTTCATATTACCAGAAATTTGTCAGAAAGAAAGTGTAATTTTAGACTCAAAAATACATTAAAGTGCTCAAATAATCACTTTCATAACAAAAAAAGCATTTTAAACATTATGAACTAATTTTTAGGGCTTTATACATTTTGTATAATAAAGTAGTAACCATAACATATTAAAAGGCCTCTTGCTACTTGAGTCCTTGTAGTCTTCAATAACATTGAGAAGTGATTCAGAAGAAATATTATATATATTTCCTAGCTTAAAGTACTTTAAATTTGGGGCTTAGAATAAAGCTTACTGAAAAGAAATTGTCAACCATATAATTGTCTCTATGTTCAAATATCAGCCCTCAAAAAAATGTTTGTAATCTTATTATGCAGTAAGGATGTAATGATTAAAGCAACCTGCTATACAATCAAACAATAGGTTAGTGACTAAGAACTATGTTTTCTGAACTTAAAATTTTACACTGCTTTTGCTTGAAAAGAAATAATCTTCAAAGTAACCAAGAAGAATATTAAGTTTGACACAGCCTTTGTTAAAAACGTCATTTTCTGAGAGGGAAAGGACAATGATACACTTATGTATAAAACCACAAACATTGAAGAACAAAAGCAATTAACAGATAACTGAGCACAGTGCATCAGTGTGGAACAAACCAAAAGACACATGCCAGTGAAACTTTAAGCTACAGAATTGTATTAGAATAAGTTTTAACAAAGGAACATAAGCAAAACAGTTAGAATTGACATCTCCTGTGTTACAATATTCTATGGAATGCATGAACAACTATATTCGACTCATCCTAGACAGACATCTGATCAGAGACCAAAGTAAGTATATCACCAAGGTTGAATTGGTCAACCAATTAGGTTTATTGGGGTTACATTTTTCAATATGGATGGGGCCTAACTTACAGAAGCAAAAATGGCTCAATGATGACTAGATCAACACAGCATATAAGCTGAAACTCTGGAGCATATCACAAAGGTTGCAGGAAACTCAAAGTGTATCTTCTCCAGATCTTCTATTCTGAGTTTCAGAGAAGGAAGTACTTGGGCTCTACTTTCTCCAGTAATTTCTTCTGGTCTCTTTCTTCCAAAAAGCTTTGCCTATCTCTCTTCCTTTCATGAAGTTTAGCTTGTTTGATTGTCTTGTAAACAGGCAAGGTTATCTAAAAGTGTGTGTAAGTAGTCCTTACAACTTTATATATGTTTGGAAATGGAGGAGTTAGGTGAATCTTTACAGTTCCAGGAAATTCCTGAAGTTATTTTGATGTATTTAATTCCTTACTTTTCAGAACTTCCATGCAGAATGTGATATTTTACCTCATTCTAGGACATCTGTGTTTTAATGAGCTTTCCACCATGAAAGATTTTATCTCATAGAATTGCTTCACAGCATGTTTTAGGAAACAGCATAGAATGATATACATTATCCAAAAATTTTGCAATAATTCAGAATTCTCTTGAAAATATGGTATCTGTTTGTTGAGTGAACTATGAATTCCATTTCAAATAATATTCATTAAAATATTTGTGTTTTTTATATTTATTTGTTTCTGCATATATGCAGTATGATATGTGTCATTTTGTATGTGGTTAACAGGGTAGATTGTTGGATATGGATCTTTTCATGAACTCAGGTTTTCAGACAAAGTTTAAAGTGTCCTTAAATGCTAATCCATGTCACTGTCTCCTGTAGTTATTTTTATGTATTCTTATTTTGTGTGAGTGTGCATGCAGTGAATATTTTAAAACTCACATTTTTATGATTAAAAATACTTAGTAATAGTAAAGTGGTAGAATAAAATTATTTTATCTCATTTTCAGTTATTTCTTTTTATATAAGCAGTGAACATAACATGGCACAATCCATTTTTTATTGTTCACATTTAATTTTACTAAATCTACTAAAACAATGATAGTAATATGAAATCATCAAATGACTCCATCCCATATTAAAGAGTCTGTCTTGAATGATTCAGAGAAAACACTCCAGTGCAATTGTGATGCATGGGCAGGTGTAGATGTGAGATACTGTTTCTTTAACACTTTATCATTTTATGACATTTTAATTTCCCAGTGAGTATGATTAATACTACTTGGAAATAATTTATCACTAACACTAATTCAAATGGTAGATCATCTCGAAAAATCAGTTGGCAGTGAAACTGATACCCTGCTGATGTCCTACCAATTTAATGCATTAACATACACTCTCATTAATACCATGTTTATCCTTCTTGACAGGTATCACATTTCCTGGTTTTCAAAAGTATGTCCCCTCTAGTTCAAAGACGTCTTGGTTTTTAGAAAAAATAAATTACACTAAGGCAAGTGACTGATGCATACAAGCTTGTTCTTGTCTATGTGTTTAAAGCAATCAGAAATTGAAGTATTCCCGTGGTGTTTATTCTGCTATGGAAGGATTAATACAGTGAATCATGTGGTATGGCAAGAAAAGAAATCTTTCTCTTTGTTTTCATTTCCTAGTAAATTTGGCTTGAAGTTTCAGCAATAGTAAGTAGTGTAGGTTATGTATACAAGCTGAAAACAGAAGTCACTTGCCAAGAAATCCACACTGTGTACATGATTTGAATGTCATGTTCTTTATACTTAAAAAATAAATGTTTCTACTGGCTTCTACCCATAGGTTAGTCTTTTTTTCCATAAATCAATGCATAGAGTAAAGTGCTTTCTTACATAAGACAAAACACTCCTTATGAATACCTTTCTTTTCCAAAAATGTTGGCTGTGCCTCATGAAATGTGAACAGAAAGACATAGGAAATAATTTTATGCTACAGAAAGGAAAAGAGCAAACAACAAAATTTTGAGATTTTTCCACAGTCCTTTCTTCAGGTTGCATTTATTTGCAATGTTTACTTTTAGTCAGTAATCTGCACAATCCATTCCTAGGATGTTGACTCCAAGGATAAAGCCATAAAACATGTCATGAAGTAGTTGACTTTGTAATCTGCATATATTTCTAGATAACTAGTATTCAATATACAGCCAGTATAAGGTGAGGTTAGTAGTGACTGTCTTCCATTCTCAAAAGTAATGTCAATAGTGTCTTGCAAGGAGGTATTAAGTGTTTTATATGTTCATAATTGTAGAGGAATTTTAATCCACCACTATGGCTGCTCTGGCAAGGGATCACATCCAAATTCCTTCTAGAACCATATGATCCATCCGGAATTCAGACACATTGTGGATTGCAGTATGATCTGGCTGGAATACAGGTACTCCCTTAGGATTACTCCCTGTAATCCCTAACAATGATTTGTCAATGGTTTGTTGAAGGAATCAGCCATGCTTGAAAGTGATGTCTAACTGAGAGACAAAGGAGTAAGCCAGAAAAAAAGGTTTGGCAGAATAAGTCAGAGATTTAATATGCCCAATTCTCAGGAGAAGAGCACTGGGAATAGAGGCTACTTATGAGCATCACAGCAATCAAGAGAAGGTAGACATAGATGGTATTGTGCTCTGTGTGTGAGGGAGTTTAACCAAGACAGTTTTAGAGAGGCAAGTTGCAGAAAGAACAAGCTAGACACAGTTGAAGACAAAACTATCCAGAAAATGAGAAGGAGCCAGAGATTAGAACATATTGCCAGGCACAGCTAGATCGAATCACTCATTTTGGGAGATTTGATTGTAAGGAGGCTAGCCCTCCTGACAGTAAAAAAAGAGAAGGAATGCTTAGGTATAGCTCTCACCTCATCCTTTCATCTGTGGAAATAAAAGGAACATTTATATCTAATGCTGTGGTTTTTTAATTGAAAATATATAGGCAAGAACTTTAGTCTATGAGCTCTAGGAATTCTATAATTCTTCACAAACTAACAAATCATGGTGTTAGGAACTTATGATTGAGTCAGTGTCTTAGTATGAGATATAAAATGAATAGTCTTTTCCTGATCATGCTCTAATGTCCTTGTAGGCATACACAGTTACCAAATGCAATTTTCTATGCTCTGATAAATCACCACATGAAAGGTTCTGAGAAGGAAATCCAGTTATTGCCAGTTTGCATGTTGATGTTGTTTTTTAACCTGAGATTTATTCAACACCACCTGAAGAGAATAGTAATTATATTAGAATTCACGGGGTGTTACTTTAAATCTTTGATGTAAGAACTGAGCTGATGAATATAAAGAGATGTGATGTGACTCCGGATGAAGTATATTGAAACCCTGGGAAAAGTAACCATTACCAGTACTGCATCTAGCCTATGGTTATCAGAAGGAAATATCTGATGGATGGGACCTGATAATAATTAGCTAATGGTTATTTCATTTTAAGACTATGTTCAGACAGTCTCTGAAGACTTAACTAAGGGTGAAACTATTTTTTCAACTTATTGCTGAAATTGGACATATTTATCTTTTCTAATGTTACTGGTTCTCTCTTCATGGCCTCTAAAATGAAACAACTGTGTGTGTGTGTGTGTGTGTGTGTGTGTGTGTGTGTGTGTGTGTGAGAGAGAGAGAGAGAGAGA
>JADRCC010158725.1:0-14259 GCA_019843855.1 Hylomyscus alleni
GGGGGGGGGGGGAGTTGAGACAGGGTTTTTCTGTGTAGCCATGGCTGTCCTGGAACTCACTTTGTAGACCAGGCTGGCCTTGAATTCAGAAATCTCCCTGCCTCTGCCTCCCAAGTGCTGGGATTAAAGGTGTGCACCACCACTGTCTGGTGAGAAGGACATTTCATACACATCAAATTAAAAATTTACTAAGTTGACATTTCAATTTTCTACATATGCATCAAACACAAGAATGATTTGTAAAAGAAAAAGTACTGAAACTTAAGCAACCTACCTACCTTCATACATTGACAGTGAGGGACTTCAATATTCAAGCCTAACAATGGACAAGTCACCACATACAAATTAAACTGAGATATAATAGAGCTAACAGAAGTTACGAACCAAACCCATATTAACCTAACAAATATCTCCAGGACATTTTGCTTAAATACAAGGGAATATACCTTCTTAGCACCTCATGCAACATTCTTGAAAATGGCTCCTAAACTCAATGATAAAGCAAGTCTTAATAGACATAAGAAAACTGAAATAATTCCATGCATCCTATAAGTCCTGAAGAGATCATCAGCTCAGGACCTTTGGAAAATTCCACCCCTCTCCTCCTGGAAGAGAAAGGTCAAGAAGCATATAGGCATCCTTCTCCTCTGGAAGAGGATATTTACATTCCTCAGAAAGACCAAAGGCAGATAAAGGAAGCATTTGCTACCTCATTCCACAAGGACCAATTATTTTAAAAGTCACACTGTTCTGCCATTCATACTGTGCCTAATTGCTGATGCTCTAATATACCCCTGGAAACGGTATTAAAAACTCACTGAACAGGCTACCCAGGGTCACTGACTCTCCTTCAGGTGCAGGATGACCCCAGCATGCTGGAACAATAAATTCCTCTTACTTTTTCATCGATTCCCAGCTCTGCATTGCTCACTGTGGGAGGGGGTCCCCAGTAGCTAAGTGTCATTAGAATCTTACAGTCCAACATGTCAATAGGACAAAATGGCAACCTACTGAATGGGAGAAGATCTTTACCAACCCTATGAGTGAAAGAGGGTTAATATCAAAAGTTAGACATCAACAAACAAAATAAATCAATTAATAATGAGGTACAGAGCTAAACAGAGAATCTTTGAATGATTGAGAATCATTTAAAGAAATATTCAACATCCTTAGTCATCATCAGGGAAATGTAAATCAAAATGATTCTGAGTTTCCATTTTATACCTATCAAAATGGCTTAGATCAAAAAGACCACATCTGGTAGTAAGGATGTAGAGCAAGGTGAACACTCCTCCATTGCTAGTAGGAGTGCAAACTTTTGTATAACTACTCTGGAAATCAATTTGGTGGTTTTTCAGAAAATTGGGAATAGTTCTACATCAAGACCCAGCAATACCATTCCTGGACATACATCCAAAAGATGCTCTACTATCTCACAAGGAGACTTGCTCAACTATGTTCATAGCAATTTTGTTCATAATAGCCTGGAAACAACCCAGATGTCCCCTAACCAAAGAATGGATAAAGAAAAAGTGGTTCATTTATACAATAGAATACTGCTCAGCTATTAAAACCTGGAAAATCATAAAATTTTCAGGCAAATGAATAGAACTAGAAAATATCTTCTTGAGTTAGATAACCCAAACCCCAAAGGACAGGAATGGTATGTACTCAGTTATCAGTGGATATAAGGTCATAAAGCACAGGATAAGTATGCTACAATCCATGGCCCCAAAGAAGCTAAATAACAAGGAAGGATGGTTGAATATCACTTACAGGGGGAAATAAAATAGTCTTTGGAGGTAGTTGGAGACAGGGAACTGGATGGGATAGTGGATGGGGAAAGAAACAGTGTGGGGTGGGTGGCAATACAGTGTGAAGATCTTGAGAGAGAGAGAGAGAGAGAGAGAGAGAGAGAGAGAGAGAGAGAGAGTGAGAGAGAGTGAGAGAGAATGAGAGAGAAAGAAAGGAAACCGGTGTCAGGGGTCATATTTAGGGTATGTGAGAGACTTGGTTTTCAGGAGACTCCAGGGCATCTATGACGGTGACTCTATCTGACACTCCTAGTAATGGGAGAAGTGGATCTTTAGGTGGCTGCCTCCTGTGACAATCTAGGACTCCCAGTGGAGAGATGAGGACAACCCATCCAGAGTGCAGTTGATCCAAAATTTGTCCTGTCAACAAACAGTACAGTGACAAAAATGGAACAAGTACTGAGGGAATGGCTAGCCCATCTTATGGCCATCTCATGGAAAAGAATCAATCCCTGACATTATTAATGATCATCTCTTAACAGCACTTAGCATAACTGTCCTCTGAGAATCTCTACCCAGCAGCTTACTGAGACAAATGCAGAGACCCACAGTCAAACATTATATGGAGATCTGGAAGTCCTGTGGAAGTGTTGGGGAAAGGATTGAGAAACCAAGAAGGAGTAGGAATTCCATAAGAAGACCTATGGTGTCAAATAGCCTGGAATCTTAGAGGTTACCAGAGATAGAACCACCAACCAAAGAACATACATATGCTGGACCTCGGCCCCACACACATATAAGAGATGTGCAGCAGGGACTTACCCAGACTCTGTTGCCTGCCAGTGGATTTTAGTTCCCAGAGTTAGCTACCTTGTCCAGCCTCAGTGGGAGAGACTGTGCCTAATCATCTGGTGACTTGAAGTGCCAGGTTGAGTTGGTACCCATGTGGGACCTCCTACTTCTCAGAGGAGAAGGGGAGGGGATAGGGGTAGGAGCTATGTGAGGGGTGACTGGGAGGAAGGAGGGCTGTGATTGGGATTTAAAGTGAGTGAATAAATAAATAAATAAATAAATAAATAAATAAATAAATAAATAAATATGAAAAAAGAAACTATTATGTTAAGTGCAACAATCAGGACCAGAAAGGGTAACCATTGTATACCATCATATATGAAATCTAAATTAGTTGATGTATGTGTAGTGGTGGTAGATAGGGACAAAGTAAAGATGTGGAAACCTTGACATACAGTAGTTACATAGAAGTCAGAAACTCCAAAGTTGTATTACATGGTAAGGTCATTTATAGATAACCACTATATACTGTACTTTTCAAAAACTTCAGAACAAATAATACATATTTTAAAAAAGTATCATCAAGAAGTGAAAATTTTGACCAGAAATAATAAATAGATGTTTGAGGAGATAACATTAACCTTAGTTAAACACTATGAAATGTATTCATATATCTAATGCCACAAGGTCAACAATTATTTGCATAACTTATATGTTTGTTTATACATACTTTGCAAAATAAATAGGATAAAGAACAATAATATTTTTGCTAGTTGTTTTTCAGAAACTTAGCATCTTATGACTTAAATGCAAGAACTAATTTTTCAACAGCCTTTGGAATAAGTTTGAGCTAGTTGGGAAAGAATAAGTTAAAGTTTTCTAATATACCTACCTGTCTAATAAGAAACATAGAAATGTAAGCATTTATAATATAAACATAAACAATTGCTTTTTTAGCAACTTCTTTAGGCAATCACCTCCCCAAATACTTGTGTTAGACTTTTCATCACTGTGATAAATACAACTTGACAAGAGAAAGATTTCTTATTATTTCATAACTTTTAGAACAGCCTGATATGGGCATGGGTAGGGTACAACAGAGCAGACCAGTATATATACTGTAGTAATAGACACTTATTCCATTGTGCTCCCAAACTGAGGGGATACTCTTACACACATTCAGTTCTTGTCTTCTTAGTTAATCCCCTCTAGAGATGTCTCTACAATTAGTTTGTTAGGTTGTATTCTGTCCATAAAAGTAGTTTTGCTTTTTGTAGCTTTAGTTCCCAATAGTCTATTGTAACCTGCAAATATTAAATGGGAATGTCAAGAAATAAACAAATCATAAGTTTAAAAATTATTTATTTACCTATATATTAATATTTTCTCCATCCCACTAACATTTATTTTAAAGGACTTTTTATTATCATTATACTTTATATGCACATCTTTAAGCCTGCCTGAGATTGAGCACTACATGAATACAAGAACCTGTGAAGGCTAGAACAATTCTTCTGATACCCCAGAACTTGAGTTACAGGTAGTTGTGAGCTGCTATGTCAATGCAGGTGAACTGAACTTGAGTCTTCTACAAAAGCAGCAAGTATTCTTAAACATTGTGTTACTTTTCCACCTGAGCACCTATTCCACTTATTAAAGTTTTAAATGACTACTATTTAAATATATTTTTATAGTTGTTCTGGTTCAATATTAGTCCTTATTGCCAATATATTACTGTGCTTAGCTTATAAATTACATTTTATCATATATATATATATATATATATATGTATATATATATATATTTATAGAGGGGGAATCTGTCCACAGATTCAAGGATCCACTGAAAAACTAGGAAAATCTACTTTCTAGGCACAGGGGATTATGGTAGTTTCCATTTTCTTCAGTTCTTTACTCACTGTTATTTATTCTACAGTACTTACATTCTCAAATTCATTTTTGGAATTACATCTTGATCTATAAGCTATTCACTTTTTAAAATTTAATAATTAGGCAGTATACTTTCTCATTCTTGAATATCTTAAAATATATTCCTGCTGCTGTCAAAGGTGAGAGATATCTTGGCTGCTCTTATAATTCTGTTGCCATTTGCCATCTCCTTAAAATCCGATAGCTATTTTTTAGCTGTTTACCAGTCTCTAATGTCATGTAAAATATGACAAATAAAATGCATAATTGGGTTGTTGGATACCGTGTTTGTGAGTGGCTTGTTTTTCTTGTTAGCTTGTTATTAAGAATATCTGAGAGTTTTCATTTTCTTATTGCCATTAAAAGGGTATGCATGACAGTGATATCTTGTCACTAATTTTACCTTAGTAAGTTCTTTTTATAATTTTTATTTGACTTCCTCTAAATCTAGTATATGTTAATTTGAAACTTAATATATGAAATATTTTCATATATGAACATATTAGTTTGGTCATTGAATGTAATTATTATATTATCAAAAGGTATATCATGTGTTAAATATTGGTCTTTAATTGCAGAAAACTTGTTGAGTCCCTGCTGTGCCTTATACTGACTGTGTGGGATTGGAAGAGTTACATAAATCTATCTGTTAGCATTTTCCAAGCAATAATAGAAAGACAAGTTTTTCTTGGCTACTAAGAAAAATACATATATCTCTGAATATAATTACATATATTCATTTTTTCATGTCATCTTAAATGTTTTAATATGTAATTTATCTCCAAGTTATTTTCCCTAGTTTAATTTTCTTTTCCTACCATTGACTATTTTATGTTTTATTTATACACCATGCTATATATTATATTTAAAACACATGCTTTTGCATTACAGATTTTTCTAGTGTTTTGTGCTTTCATTTGTCCTGATTTATTTGCATTTAAATGATTCAATTTCATCAATCATTTAAATTGTAGAGGAAATTTCTCCAAGGAAAGGAAACTGATAAACTTATGGCAGGAACTCTTGATGCTTCAACTTTAATCTCAACTTTATTCTCTATTATTATTGTAACCCATTCAAAGATCTTTCCCTAAATTCATTTTATGAAGATGGTATGAATGAATATACTTTGACTAGTATATCAAAATACTCCTTATACCAAATAGTTCTCTTTAGCCAATTAAGTACTTCTATGAGATGGTAGATTTTAGAAGATGATGGAAAATTTCCAATGTTCGGTGACATGATGGATTCTTTGAGAGAGAAGGCTAGTTACAAACTATCAATTTACTGAATATGTTTTATTTTGCTAGTGCACTCATTTTTTACATTTTAACGTAAATGAATTGTCTTTTTATTTCACAATACCAACCATTAATTTGTGACAATTTTACCTGAAGACCTACTCTACTTATTTCTCATGCCTTCACTATGGGCAGATAGAATCACAGTTCTTGAGCTGCTTTCATTGTGCAAATGGATGTCAGTATAGGATGGTAGGATGAAGAGAAGATATTATGTTTATCTTAAATAGCCAAATTGGCATTCAGTAATCTATGTATACCACAAACTCAGTGAGTACTATATAAGTGTCTGAATATAATAAATGAGCTACAGACAGTAAAATTCAAGTTGTTTGTCATTGCCCTGAAGCTATGAAGATGACATTTTAAAATGCAAGCTTGATGCTGAGAGAATGAATTAGAAGAACTTCCCCAGACCTGCCCACAGAATCCAACTTCCTACAGTAGTGTTGTAACTTTACCAAACAGCACCATCAAGCAACTGATCAAACTCTAGAGACTAAGGAGACATTTCTTAGTCAAATCACCACAAAAGGAAACATTAAGGAGGAAAAAAAAAGTTCTCTGAAATTGTGATGGTATTGAATTATTAATTGTAGGACACCTTAGTGATTTTGTTTCATACAAACATTTAAATTCTAATATGCCATAATCCTTATTTAAAAGTAAAGTCAATTTTGTAATTCACAAGCTGGCTAAAGCTCTATTTTCAACATACTACTTTTGTATACCAATTATTTGGCTATTCTCTTTTTAGTTTCAAACAATTTTCTTGAAAAAGGTATTACTTAAAAAAGATTAATGTTTAGATTCAATATGGACAATATAACATAAATATTAAAACCTTATATTGTTAGTGTCATATATATATGTATACATATGTATACATATATATATACAAGATCAAAGTAAAGATTTTCATTCCTTTTAGTAGGATTGACCAGCATGTATCTATGAAATATATGAAGATTCTTCTTTCTAACTTAGCTTGATTTTCTTCTATTGAATTTGGACACACTAAAATAAACAAATATATTATCCTTATGTCTGCAATATTATTGCCTGAAAATATGAAATAACCTTTTAAAATATGGGAAAAATTAAGGAAGACTTTTTCTGTAATGAAAAGAGTAATGAAAATTTACTTATTTTGATAATTATTTCCTAATTTTCTTTCTTTTGGTTTTCAAGGACATATTTTTCAAATATTTGGAAGTTTTGCAATGTATAAATTTCTTTTTTTTCTGAAGTCTTACTATTCTATCTCTAGTCCTGTCAACTTACAAACCTATTTATGCTTTATGAAAAATTATTTTTCTGGGGAATGATGGATTATCTTTGTCCAAATAAGAAAAAAATGATTATTTATTAAAACATCAAATTATTTGGAAAAGTATCAATTAATGTAATCAACCTATATTGCTCTATATTTAAACTTGTGTTCAAATCCTTGTTATTTCCTGTTCTGATCAAATTAATTCTCTGGGTTTCTGTTTTGTGTTCTAGAAAATGGATAAAAAAAAGTTTCTACTTCATAGGAATGTGTGAAGACTAAATAAGATTCATGAGATGCACTTGATAGATAACCTGGCATACATTAAATGCTCTGAAAGTAATTTAAGTATCATTATCAAAATATTTGTCAGCCTCCTTCAAAAGAACGTTTGAACTATAATTATTTTTAAATAGTCTGGCATCTGGGCCATATATAACCAGATTGCATTTTGCATATAGCTGGTTCCAGATCCCCTCTTCTGTTACTCTGATGGCAGTCTACTTAACCCTCTACACAGAGCTCACATCCAGCTGGACAGCTCAAAGATGCTCATCTAATAGATCATTAAAATAACATATGCAATTGCTCTTTCATTTTCAATTTGTCCAAAACTGTATGGAAGAGCCTTACAATGTCCTACAACCTTGGTCTGAGCTACCAAAGACTATTTACCTATATACACAATGTAGTTTGCTTACAGTGTGAAAGTATTTTGATTAAAATTAGGGCTGCAGTGAATAAACAAGTTCCTAAAAGGAAATTGCCTAAAATTCTGTTAATACTTTATAGTACCGGCTCCTGGTAGCATTTCCTAGGATAATCTATATATTGAAGTATAATTATAGTTTATACTAAAAAAAGATAGAATATGCATTTGACCTATGCTTCCTCCCTGCAGCACAAATCCTGCATAATATAAGCTTTAACATGACAGGTATTTAAAGTCCATCTTCTCAATAAGTCAGTTCAGTACTTTAAAATATCTAGAAATTAATAATAGCTAGTATCTATTGTTTATTATATGCCAAAACTTTATAGATATTATCTTTTTAATATTCCCTGTGATTATTGGCTGAGCTATTATTTTATTTCCACTGTATAAATAAGAAAAATGGCAAATTAGAATAATTTAACAAGATCAGTTTTAGTCACTAGTAGTGCTGAAACTTTAGACTTTGGTCTCTATGCCTCTAGAAAGTGAAGTTTCAATAATAGCAATACCCTCAGAATAATCATTTTTTTCTGTGTTTTCTCCCCTATATTTTAAACTCTATTAATGATACATGATAAAGTCTTTTCTTTTTTTAAATTTTATCTTTTTTTTTACACTCCAGACTTTATACCCCTCCCAGTCCACTCTCTGACTGTTTCTCATCCTAAACCTCCTTCCCAATGCCCTCTCCCCAGCAGGATGTCCCCACCCCCAAACCCCACCGCATGAGACCTCTGAACTCCCAGGGGCCTCCTGTCTATTGAGGGTTACATCAATCTTCTCTGACTGAACCAAGACACAGTAGTCCTCTGCTGTATATATGTTGAGGGGCCTCATATCAGCTGGTGTATGCTGCCTGGTTGCTGGTCCAGTGTCTGAAAGATCTTGGGGGTCCAGGTTAATTGGGACTGTTGGTCCTCCTACAGGATCGCCCTTCTCCTCAGCTTCTTCCAGCTTTCCCCTAATTCAACAACAGGGGTCAGCTGCTTCTGTCCATCAATTGGGTGCAAATATCTGCATCTGACTCTTTCAGGTGCTTGTTGGATCTCTTGGAGGGCAGTCATGATAGGTTCCTTTTTGTGAGTGCTCCATAGCCTTAGTAATAGTGTCAGGCCTTGGGACCTCCCCTTGAGTTGGATCCCACTTTGGGCCTGTTGCTGTTATCTCCTTTCCCCCAGTCTCTTCTCTATTTCCATCCCTGCAGTTCTTTCAGACAGGAACAATTATGGGTCAGAGTTTTAACTGTGGGATGGCAACCCCCTCGCTCACTTGATGCTTTGCCTTTCTGATAGAGGTGGGCTCTACAAGTTCCCTCTCTCCATTGTAGGGCCTTTCATCTAAGGTCCCTTCCCTTGAGTCCTGAGAGTCTCTCACCTCCCAGGCCTCTGGTACGTTCTAGAGGGTCCTCCCAACTTCCTACCTCCAGAGGTTGCCTGTTTCCATTCTTTCTGCTGACCCTCAGGGCTTCAGTTCTTTCCCCCCACCCAATACCAGATCATGTTCCCCTCTTCCCCCTGCTTGCTCCTGTCCACTTTCCCACCCAGATGCCTCCCTCCTTTCTCCCTTGTGATTGCTTTCTTCTCCCTTCTAAGAGTGATTGAGGCATCCTCACTTGGGCCCTTCAGCTTGTTGACCTTTTTAAATTCTGTGGACAGTGTCTTGGGTATCCTGTACTTTTTTTCCCCTTTGGCTAATATTTTCTTAACAAAGCAATATACCCAGGTTTGTCAGTGTCATTGTGTGTGTTCAGTGTACAGTTGTATTCACTAGAGATACAAATATTAATATAAATAATATCTTTTCCCTACTCTGGAGGATTTCATGTTATACTATCGGGGGCATCCATCATATATATATATATATATATATATATATATATATATATATGAGAGAATATATATAGAGAGATAGTTAGATAGATAGATAGATAGATAGATAAATAGATAGATAGATAGATTGTAATAATCTAAGTTCCAGTGTAAGAAAGGCTCTATTGTCAAATTCAGAAAAGACAAGAGTACTGAATGGTGAAAAGACCTGACAATGTGATGATCAGGAAAAAAAAAATAAACACAAAACAATTCTATCCAGTTTTGGAATATCACCAGCAGGTTGGAAGGAGGCATCCAAATAGAAGAGAAGTCTGAGGATGGCAAATATTAATAATTCATTTTGCAAAGATTACAGCATGTATCTACCTTGTGATTTATTTTCATCATTTAAAATTTTCATTCTTCTTCTCATTCTCAAAAATTAAAAACAAAAGCAAAACCATCTAAAGAAGAAGATTTAGGAGGAGCTAAGTAAGGGAAAACAATATGATTAAAACATATTACATAAAAAATTAATAATAAATTTGTTAGTGTTTAATAGATTTTCCCTTTCAACAAATGCATACATAAAATATGAACTCACCATGCATATATTTTTAGACCTTTGTCATGCTTTATACTTATTGTTTATATATTCTCAGAACCCACTCTAAACATCTGATATTCAGTGTTCAAATTTATTTTCAGGCTGGTCCCTAACTCCTCTCAATTTTTTTTTTGAGAAAGATTTCCTTTCTTTGTTCCTTGGATGGAGGTCATTCTAAGTGAATTTTAATGTATACTGAAAAAAGGGCAGCACAGCTGAAGGTTGACTGAAAAATCTGATCTTCTCCCTAATGCCACATGGACATCCTGAGACAGTGACTGAGGAGCTATGCACCAGTACCCAGCTGGATTTCTGATACTTTCATTGGCAGATACATTATTAATAGAGATATTGATTTAGAGTGAGTTAAGTAACTAATTTCCACCTTCAATCCTCCAGTTCCACTTTGGCATCAGGAGATAATAACCAGTATTCTTCTAGGTGAAATCTGATTGAGTTAAGTATGGCACATGGGTGATCAAAAGGAGTCAAGATAGCATATTTGTGTTCTATGTCTTGTTACCATCCTTAGCCCATCAAGTCACCTTGAGAAGCTTGTACTATGACTGAATTTTAATTTCTTAGAATCATGCTGTGTTCCTGAAAGAGAAATTTTGGTTTATTGGCTTGCTATGCATAATTCTTAAGGTAAATATATGCAAGAAACTGTTGTAGGAGCAGGAGTTTGCAAATTGGTGAAATGAAACATCATTGGCCTTGAAATATACTACTTTCATCTGAATAGCTAGTAAAATAAAGAAAGATGTGGTGTACTTAAATGTTCTCATTTTCAGCACGATTCTAGATGATTGATAAAGCATAACAGAAAACGATGTGAGAAAGAGGAAGTGTATATACAAAGTCATTTTAAGATACAGAGAAATATAAATGTTGTGCAATGATTATTTGCTACTTTAAATATTTGTAATGTCTATACATTGGTATAGCACCACTATTGGTGCTAGTTGTCATTAATAAATAATTTGAATGATAAAGCTTATAAACAGAATTCTATTGAATCAATTTTTGAGCATATCATTTTACCATGGATTATTTTGTCTTTCTACTCAGAAATGCTTATGGCACGAGCAGAATTTCATGATACACATATGTCAATTGACTTATGCTAGTATTGTTTTCTTTAGTTCAGTGTTATAAAGGCTCAGAAAGTTTGCCATGAGGTTTTAGCTAGGTCTAAAGTTAGGGCTTTCTATTTCCACCGCTATTGATTTTTCCACTATAGTATACTGCCTAAAGTAAGTTGTACTACAAGTGAATAAAGCAACAAAGGTTAAGAGATCTAGAAATTTTATTTCAGGTAAAGGTCTTTAAAAAAGTAGATTTTATTAAAAGTATAAAGGAATCTATTGATATAAGAGAATATTTAATATATACACTTGCTTGTATCATATTTAAATTTGTGAAGCTGCTGAAAGTATTTGAAATAAACATGATCTAATATTTTCTTAGAATATATTTTACAGATTATGTGAGTATGTGAGTTCCTTATAAACAAAGACAAATTCATTTGGATGCACCACATATGATAGTCTTTCATTGGACATTCACAGTGCATGTACCACATAAAGGCTCTGAGAATGCTAATAAAAGATAACATTTTGGAGTTTCTTACATTCAACTTTCTATTAACCATTATATGTTTGGAACACCAATATTTATCCCAAATACAGTTTCCAAAAAGAAAAATAACCATCGAACTTATGCTACTAAATATATCATTCTTTTTTTTTTCTTTTATGCTTATCCAATAAATGGAATCTGAAATAACAGAAGAGAAAAGGATAGTGTTATAAAATTATTTACAGTCAATAATATAAGAAAAGAAACCCAGAGAGGCCAAGGTCTGTTTTTCTACACTTACTAAAGATCCTCATCTATTGCACTTGTTTTTTATATTTTAAGGACGTTTCCATCCTAGTAATGTACAAATTTACTCTGAACATTTTTGCCTATGAGAAGAATAAAATATTTTTAGAATCTTTCAAGAAAATATGTACAAATTCAGAGATATTAGACATCTTTATAAAAATCTGAAGGCTAGAACAGCTGATTTTTTTCTGCTACTACATTAACATGTTTTTTTTTTTTTTAATGGCTTCTGGAAATTGCGCTTACTCAAGTCTACAGGAGAATCAAATTCCAGTTGGGAAGTAACTACTGTTTTGTTGTTCTCTGAATATAACTCGAAAACTCAAATATAACCCACATATTTGCTTACTGAATTAGATTGAATACTGTTTATACTGAGGTACCTACCAGAAGAAAGTCACATGCCAATGTTATTTGAGGTAAACTCTCTTATGAACTATGAAGTCATCTCTGATGTTCAGTCCTCTTGAAATATAATGCCTAGTTTGGACCAGAAACAAAAACTGAGAACAATATCTGCCCATTCAATTGATTAAAATGTCACAGGGTATTCCTCATTTCTAAAAGGATATTTGTTTTCCTAGATGGGGCATTATAATATTCCCTTGATATAAAAAGAATTCTCCAGTCTAGGAAATGAAAAAGGAATATGTACACAAAATATTGTAAATGTGTACAAATTTTTGTGACAAACATCTTAATTTTGCAAGGTTATTAGGGTAATTGGTGTCATTGTCCTTAAACCATGAAGACAAATTGAACTCAGAAGGAATGCAACCATTTTGTGGTTTTCTGTAACATCTACTGACTATGTTATGGACTGTTGCATGAATTATGTTTCATTTTTGGTACTTCCCATATTTAATTATCCTTTGGCTATAACATTTCTTCTAGATCCTGTATACAATTTAATTTTATAAATTGTTATGCATAACTCAGTTATTCTCTTAAATAAAGAAAATATCTAATAGAAAAAGATATTATTTCTTCTTGGAAATTTTTCCAATATTTTCATCCTTTCCCCCACAGTACATTGTGGTAAACATTGCTTGAATCTATACCATTTATTGAAATTTCATCAATGTCTCTATCTCTCTTGTTTCTAAATTTCTTACAACTTTGAAGCAGGCAGTGAGTACCCAAACAAATGCTAAATGAAAATATGTATGGAAACTTAGTCTTCTATGATTTGTCATAATCTTGGCTATAATTTTAACATAGATTGCCATAAAGAATGAAAACATGAGATAAGATAATTAATCTTACAAGTATATGCCATTTTTGAAATCCTTAATAGAAGTGAATCTAACAATGAATAATGATGTGGAAATGCTGTTGTGTCAAGAACACTTAGAATTTACTTTTGTTTGAATCTGTATAAATTTGGCCTTTTTATGACTGTCTTTTCCTAAGGATTATTATAGTCTTTTCTATTTAATTCTAGAAGATAACAAAACCAAATAGAAAAACTAATCCAATTGTTCTTTTAAAGGAATCCAGAGAATACATTTCAAAATGGTAGACAAATTAGGGAAGTGTAATTGTACATATGAAGATTGTGATTTATTTATATTAGCTTTTTAAGAAAACATATATGTGTATATGTATTTAAAAGCATCAACCCTTTTCCTCCATATGGAGATGCTATTCACTTAAAATGTAGGACCTTCTGTTTGCAAAGAAATCCCTTTGATACCTTTTACTTTGCTGTCAGCTGTCTCCATCTGTCTTTGGCTGTTCATTGTATTCACTATGGCCCTTGAACAAAAAATGCTGTGAAGGCAAAAATCAACAAGGCTCAGTAGATGAGCAATTGTTGATAAAATGACAGAAAGGAATAGGAGCTGATAAAATGCTTCTGTTTAGGTATCCAACTAAAGCAAAATGGTTGACTCTTTTTAAAAAATACATTTTATTTAGACCTTGGTATATTTCCTAATTTGGTCCAAACAATTTAGTCCACTAATTTGGTGTCCACTGTTACTCCGTGTAGAAAATGATTGATAAGCTCTCTGTACCTTAGATTGTGTTTTGGCCAATATTTTCATATGAACATTGCTGATAAAAGAATTGTTTTTATTTTATACACAATGATGTTTCAATAATAGTGATTCATAAAAGAGAAAGAATTTAACAGTTACAATAAGTTGGCAATAATATCTTTTGAAATGTTGATACTGTGTTA